>WAAD01030065.1:4284-29071 GCA_013389945.1 Fregata magnificens
TTAGACTTGTAAAGGCAATTCTAATGGCATTTCAACTGATTAAATAGAATGGAATGAAATGGAGAAGAGTCTTGGGTTGTCTCTCTATTCTGTATTTTGTAGCACCACGCACTTTGGGAAGCTTTTAAAAGCCTGGATATCTGTAGCACTACCATGATACAAATAATTTGTAAGAAAAAGAATACTATAAGACAACACATAAAAAACCTTAATCACAGATGGCACTTAGCCTACTTTTCAAAGATTTGTTTTTCTGTAGTCTATCCTGTTCATTAAAAACTGGACCAGAGTGGGAAGGATCATAGGTATTAGGAGATGATCATGTAATTGAGCTATTCCATTGTGCACTAAAAAGGTAGAGACAAGAGTTTAATCAGGTTCAATTTTCTTCACACTGAGAATACTATTGTATTCTGCTGTTGCTGCTAACGATTTCAATGGAGTAGCTATGTTTCATTATTTCAGTGTTCATGAGTCTATATTGTATTTTCAGTTGCTTGTTATTTAAACTGTATAAATGCCTACAACAAATGTTTTATAGATACCAGAAATCACTTTTTGTCGTGGAATACGCACTCCTTGCTCCAAAGATAAAACTGCACAGTGCCCAGTAAACAATTTTCTACTCCATTATTAATTGACTACAGTTCTTCCCTACTTTATAACTTGATGTCAGGGTAGGATTTTGAATCTCCCTTCAGATTGTTAAATAAAGGCTGGGATTTGCTAAAACACTAAGGCATAACTGGATCTTTGAAAACAATAACTGAAGGCAATAAGATAAAAACAAGATGAGAAAGAAAGTTCCACTGATGGAGAATAAAGGGAAATTTGCATTGGTGTTAATTTGTACTGATAGTAATGAAAAAGTACTATATGCTATGCTATAAAAGATACCACTTCTAATGTTCTACATAACAGTAATATCAGAGTTAATATGAGAGAAGAGGAATGGTAACAGGAGAAAAGATGAATCATTCTTGTTAAGATGGTACAAAATCTGAAGGCGAAAGGTTCTTGTGTGACATGGATCAACATGGGAGAAGCAGCTGTAATGAAAGCTGAAACTTTAAAATTTACAGATGCATATCAAAAAAGGAGCATATTGGAGCAGACAGCTCAAGTGTGGCAGTGACTGGACTATAATGAATAATGTATTGGGTATATGAATAACTCTTTCTTAAAGCATGTGTTATTACTTAACAAATCGTAGCAAATCAGTGTAGAATTTTTATTCTTTGAAAGAATGAATTAAAGAAATGTTCTCAAATGCAGGATCTGCCAGGGAATGTTCCAGTGAAACAGGGAACTCTCTTTCAGTAGCCTTTGTGTAGTATGTTGCTTTTATGTCATAGGGAAAGCGATCAAGACATGGTCGTCTAGGCTCTTGCTCTTTTACCTGTTTCAAGCGCTTGCTTCAAAACCCTACACAGTCCTTGCTATCTACATTCATGTTTTGAATTGGTGCCCCATGTTGAAGTTTCTTTTTTTCTGGGTAGTTACTGGAAGCAGTACAAGGAGACATGACTATTGGGCATGGGATCCCAGTTGCAAGTCAGCTGCACTGTTCTAGACTGTGTTGTACCTGGAAGGTGACTATGAGAGGAATGGAGGGATTGGTTGTGTCGCTGACTTCAGCATTGATTTACATACATTTGTATATAATTGATTTTGATTTTGTGTTGAAGGATCCTAGCAGGCTGGTCATATTTTTTTATTGTTGATTTATACCATTACAGTTTATGAGCATTCTAGAAATGGTCCAGGATGTGTTTGATGCATTGTTCATCTGTCAACATTCCTTTTATTTGGATTATGGTAACTTATTTGAGTCCTGATGCATTGGATATGGTTCTGATTATTACAAAATAGTGTAGACAAGAAGAAGGAGTGAATGAAGTGACAAAGAGGTAATAACTTAATTTGTTTAATTTAAAACAAATTGGAAAGTGAAATCTAAGTTGAAGGACGTGATAAGTAACATTAAAAGTACATCTTTATGGGCAGACTTACATGTGTAGTTGCAACATTCAGTCTGTCCTAGACAGACATGAACTAGCTCTGAAACAGAAACCATATTATAACATTTAGAGGGTGATGCATGGTGATACAAACACAGACAAGACAGATATGTGTCTGTGTGCACCTGTCAGTCTAAGTGTACCAAAATAAAACATGATCCAGAGCAGAGAAGACACTGGATCCCATTAACTTATTCAACAGGTAGAGTATTTTCCTTGATGACTTCTTGGCTCAATGTTCATCCTTCTTGCCACCTACCCTGATGGCTTTGTTCATACTGTAAAGCTTAGAAGAAGGCTGAAAGAAGGACTACTGGTTAAAGTGTGATGAGAAAATACTGATATTTACTATGTACAGGCCAGTGGAACATTTTTTTCTAGTTCAGAATTCTGTATAATGGATAAATTTTCTGTTAATGTAACTTAATAATAAATTTGTTCCTTTATTCTTTGTGTTGCCAAGATCCAGTCTGTGCTTTCACATTCTCTCCATAGTTCTCTCTCTTACACCTTTTTCATTTGTTTTCTGTCTCATGCTAATATCCTACTTTCACCCCCTGCTATTCTCTTCTCACCTCATCCCATCTGTCTGTGTTTCCTGCTTGACCATGCTCTCTGTACAGCTCTTCCTGGATCTGCTACCCTTTCTAAATGGTACTGCAACATCTGTTTTCTGTGCTAATAATGCTCAGGGGTTCTGTTTGCTAACTTGGTTCTGTCTTCTTTACCACCTCCTAACCCTTTGGTTTTTATGTACATTGATAAAATCATCTTTGTTGCTCTTCACTGGACTTGCTCTAGTATGTCCATATATTCCTTGTACTAGGGAGCACAGAATGGACAGAGTGCTCTGGGTGTGCTCTTACGAGTGCTGAGTAGAGGGGAATAATCACCTCCCTTGATCAGTGGACAAAACTCTTCCTAATGTAGCCCAGGAGGCTGTTGGTCTCCTTTGCAGCAAGGGCATGTTGCTGGCTTCTATTCAACTTGTCCACCAGGACCCCAAGGACCTTTTCCACCAAGCTGCTTTGCAGGTGGTGTGTCCCCAGCCTGTACTGGTGCATATTCCTCATCAGGTGTAGGATTTTCATTTTCCTTTTTTGAACATGAGATATCTGCCCAGCAGGCTGCCCAACTACCTGATGTATCAATCACTCTTCCCAGTTTTGTACTATCTACAAGTACAAGTACTATCCACCATCTTTCTGAGGATGCCCTCTGTCCCATCCTGGTCATTGCTGAAGATAGTAAACAGTATTGGCCACCAGCGTTGACTCCTGGGATACATTGCTAGTGACTGGCCTCTTGCTGGACTTCATGCCACTGATCACAATCCTTTAAGCACAGCAGTTCAGCCAGTTTTCAGTCCACTTCTCCGACTGTTTCATCAGTTTGTCTATGAAGTCGTTATGAGAGAGAGGCTTTGCTTAAAGTCAAGATTATGCTAAGAATGTAGGAAGAGCTGTGCTAGGTAACATACAAGGTCCATGTAGCCCAACAGCCTATCTGACAGCAATCAGTAATGGATATCTGCAAAAGAGTATACAGGAATATGGTGAACAAAAAAGCATGCTTCTCTGCTATATTCTTCAGCACACAGAAACTTGTCCCTTGGGTTTCCTGAGCTGTATGTTATGTCCTTGTGTTTGAAGTCACAGAGCTGGATGAACTGCTTTTTTTTTCCTAAGGCAAGTCACTTGCTAATGACTGTTATCACCTCCCTTTGTAAAAGCAGGTGCCTGGAGCTATGTATTTCAATTTGTTTTACAAGACAGTATTTTTAATTCTTTCTCTAAAAAAATGAAAAGAAACCACTATAGAACATGCCGCATTGTTGAGAGTGATTTATGAGAAGAGGTAAGGAGATGAGAGCTCCCTCTGGTAGCAGAGTCCTGGATAAAGGTTGTTAAACTACAGTGAGTTGTGACCTGCTGGGCTGAGACAAGCTCAAGGAGAAACTTTGGGTTAAAATTAAACTATTGTTTCCTGAGTTATATGTGAAGCCTGTATGTAAACCAAGTTCTAACTAAATAGATAATCAGAAAGTTGCCCAGGGGAGATTCTTTCGAGGACAAGAGATTGACACAGCTCGCTCACTTTCCTGTTAGGTCAAAGCATACAAAGAGCCAGAAAAATGTCAAATATGTCAAAATTCAGAGTCCTGTCAAACTTACATGGCAATCCTTTTGGTCTTGTCCCCAAAGGATATTCTCTTAGATTCCTCATTTTACTTCTGTTTGAATTCACATTGCTCTTTCCATAGCAGAACCCACATTTCCTTTCCTTGCCTGCTCCAGCTTTTCCTAGTTTAACCTTGCTATAAAATTCTAGCACTTGCCATATATGACCTTACGTGGAAAATTGGTGAATTTGTGTGATATCCTAAACTTAATAGGAAAATGCGTCTCCTACTTACTAAAAGAGATCCCATTAAGATCCAAAATGAAAATTGTGATTTGTATGTTCATTCCTCTGTGGAATAAAAGTGTCTACTCCAAATTCAATGCTTATTTATTTAGAACCCAGTTGGCTGCTGAAAAAGATCTGGGTATCATCTTCATACCACATACAGTGTAAAGCTTCTCTAAACGTAAACTAATTACCAATTCTGAATGGCCTATCAATTCTGAAATTGATCCTTGTGCGAAAGGACTGCTTTGGTCACCTAGAGAGTTGGATGTAGTCACTGTGGTGGTGTGAACACGCGGGTGGATTGTGGGGATGGAGAGGAATTATGTATTTGAACAGAACAGATCCAGATAGTCAAACATCTCATTTCTCATCATTGCCCATTGTGGTGAATTAGGGCAAGACTATCAGAAGTGGATACACAGTGTTTCTACCTTCTTACAGGTTCCTAACCTCCAGCAGTCAAAGAAAAAGGAACCTCTGCATAATTTCTTTTTTTCCTTAGTTTATCAGTCTAATAACCATAATGAATTATCCTTCATGAATCCATCTAATCCCTTTTTTGAATCCATTGGCCTCCAGAGCACTCTAGTCCAATGATTCAACAACTGAATTACCTTTCCTTTTTCACATTTCAAACTTGCAGCCTGATACTTAACACTGGTTCTTACACTGTGAGAACCTGAAAGGTCATATTCTATTCATTTTCTATATACTAGTCTTGATTTTTACAGGGCTTTATCATGTTCATCTGTGGTGGGTTGACCCTGGCTGGACACCAGGTGCCCACCAAAGCTGCTCTATCACTCCCCTCCTCAGCTGGACACGAGAGAAAATATAATGAAAGGCTCATGGGTCGAGATAAGGACAGGGAGAGATCACTTGGCAGTTACCATCACGGGCAAGCAGACTTGACTTAGGGAAATTAGCTTAATTTATTAACAATCAAATCAGAGGAGAATAATGAGAAATAAAACCAAGTCTTAAAACACCTTCCCCCCACCCCTCCCTTCTTCCCGGGCTTAACTTCACTCCTGATTATTCTCTACCTCCTCCCTCCGAGCGGCACAGGGGGACGGGGAGTGGGGGTTGCAGTCAGTTCATCACACATTGTCTCTGCTGCTCCTTCCTCCTCAGGGGGAGGACTCCTCACACTCTTCCCCTGCTCCAGCGTGGGGGCCCTCCCACGGGAGACAGTCCTCCATGAACTTCTCCAACGTGGGTCCTTCCCACGGGCTACAGTTCTTCACAAACTGCTCCAGCGTGGGTCCTTTCCATGGGGTGCAGTCCTTCAGGAGCAGACTGCTCCAGTGTGGGTCCCCCGCGGGGTCACAAGTCCTGCCAGCAAACCTGCTCCAGTGGGGTCTCCTCTCTCCACGGGTCCACAGGTCCTGCCAGGAGCCTGCTCCAGTGCGGGCTTCCCACAGGGTCACAGCCTCCTTTGGGCATCCACCTGCTCTGGTGTGGGGTCCTCCTTGGGCTGCAGGTGGATATCTGCTCCACCATGGACCTCCACGGGCTGCAGGGGGACAGCCTGCCTCACCATGGTCTTCACCACGGGCTGCAGGGGAATCTCTGCTCCGGTGCCTGGAGCACCTCCTCCTCCTCCTTCTCCACTGACCTTGGTGTCTGCAGGGTTGTTCCTCTCACATATTCTCACTCCTCTCTCTGGCTGCAATTGCACAGGTTTTTTTCCCTTCTTAAATATGTTATCCCAGAGGCGCTACCACCATTACTGATGGGCTCAGCCTTGGCCAGCGGCGGGGCCATCTTGGAGCCGGCTGGCATTGGCTCTATCGGACATGGGGGAGGCTTCTAGGAGCTTCTCACAGAAGCCACCCCTGTAGCCCTCTGCTACTAAAACCTTGCCACGCAAACCCAATACATCACCGTATCAGGAAATAGCAATTTGTGAATGAAATGATGCAGTTTTATGTAGGTAAACTCTATTTTGGTGTGATTAACAGGTTACACCCTGCCCTCTCTTTCCTTCTTGTTCCTTTTTCCATATCTATAAGGAGAGAAGTAAATTGGATCAGTGTTTTGAGTAGTGAAATACTGCAAGCAAATAGATGTAAGAGAAAGTAATCAGAATGAGTGATCTTATGGTAAACTAGAAAAAAACATTGCAGATGCAAATTTCTTAAGATTTGAAAAGGAAACAGAAACTAGTTTTGACTTCATTTTTCTGTGATAAAGAATTTGAATATGGTGGCTTAGAATTTAACAACATGTTTTGATTTGGAAGCAAAAAGTCAATGAAAAGGAAACTGAGCACAAGCAAAGGGGGAGTTGAAGCCTTCGTAACCAATGAGAAAATCACAGAAATCCCGTTGTCTTGTGAATGGAAGCTGAGCCAGCAACCTGCTGATGAGGAGGTACCTATGCTGTATGTAACGCATATTGTGGGAAAGTTACCATACACATTAGGGACAGACATAGCATACACTCCTGAACAGAAAACAGCAGCTACAATTCCATTCCTAATGTTAATTGTTCCAAATAAAAAAGCTTGTAAATATGTAATTATCACTTATTTCCTTATTGGAGAAGTATGCTTACTTTGCAACAACTCAGCAAGATTTACTAGAAAAAAGAGAGGATCTTTAAAAAGAAACACTAGTGAGGTTTACTTATTTCTTTTACATAAATTCAGACTTCTGCTCGAGCATAGTTTACATCTGAAAAAGTTTTGTTTCATTTTTTTGCTTTTTCAATGGGACATCAGATATACCAGAGTGTCCCAGTCTATTTTTCCAGAGTTTTCCAGGACTTTGGATGGTGTTAAAAGAATTGAAAACAACATTGACTTAAATATTATTGGAACTTGCACTTGAACTTTTCCAAAATTTGAGGGCTGTAGTGCCCCTGACTTCTAGATAAAGAAAAAAATTGAATTTAATCAAGCTGAGCTATTTCCAAAGGTCAGGTTTAACTAAACCCAAGGGAAAAACTCATCAGCTGATGAATTAAGTCATAAAGTGAAGACTAGATGTCTTTCTTAATGCTAAATCAAAAAATTGGCATAGACGATATTGGGACAATCTTTGTCCTCTGTAAGACAGGAAGGTCAGGCTAAACAGTCACAAAAATGATTTCTGACATTAACACTGGAGTACTCCTCTATTGTCTCTATTATGCAGATACAAAAACAAAAGGCTAAGAATCAGCTACTTAACTATGATTTCCAAATCCACTGTTCCTGAGGTGTTCCAAAGTTTAAATGTGAGATCACTTTTTTGAGGCTACATAACATAAAAGTATTGCCGTGGGATACATGATTTGAGAAAGCCCTCTGTTTATCAAGGTCAACAAGCTTAAATAAGACAAAATTCCTTTATTTGCGCTCATGGTGAACAGGACCCTGACCAGGCTGTATTATCACTGGATTTGTTTTTCACAGCCCTTTATAACGCACTTTCTTTCCAGCTTGAGTAACGATCCCTCCTCTGAAGGTGAGAAAACATTTCACAATGGCAGTTTAGTATTGGTAATGAATGAATAACCTTTTACTTTGATTGAAGCGGTGAACGGGTTAGTAATTTTTTCTTTTATGAGTGACTTGATGTACTGAGGAGTTGACATTGTTACTTGTGCTCCAGAGTTACTTGAAGTAGGACAAAAGGGGTCACTGAGGATGCAGGAGGTGAATAACCTGAAGGTTATGAACTGGGTATTTTAAACCTTAAATAGGCAAAAGCGTTTGATAGGCTGAAGAAAGAGCCTTCAGAACATGGAGGCAAAGAGAGTTTCTAGGGTAATGGATAAAGAAGTTACACACATAGGAAGGAGAAAGTGAACTGAAGAGTTATTGCAGTTAAGATTAATTTTTGCTGAGTTTCAGCCACATAAATGTTAAGTTTCCACTCTACCTAATTGCCTAAATTCTGCTACAATAGGAGGGGAAAGATTGCACTCCTCCAGTTTATTGTAGACAACTGTCTTTCTTTGATAAACTACCTTGTGGAAGTACCTGTTTTTCTCCATGGATTAGGACATAGGAATCTATGACGACTTGCTCAGACTGGATGTCTGTGTGTGTCAAGATAACAGAGTTCCTGAGGATCCTTACTTAAAATGAAGAGAGCATCTCATTGGTGTTGGAAGTTGAAGCTTGATGTTTGGCTACCCTGTGGTGGCAGGACATGTTTAGGAGAATGTTGCTGCTGCTGTCCTAGTTGGGAGAGCAGAGGGGAAGTTGCAGAAAAACTCAGATATATTCCTAGGATTTCAGCCAATGCCTGACTATCACTGGTTTTTAAAAGTAACTATTTTGTGAGAACACATGAAATTAAGTTGTGATCCATTCCCTAAAGGTCTCATAATCAAGAATGCTCTATACAAAAAAGACCCCCCAAATCTGCAGATCCTGATTCTTCTTTCAAACTGGTATTAGACCAGTGTTGTGGTTTAACCCCAGCTGGCAACTAAGCACCACACAGTCGCTCGTTCACTCCCCACCGGTGGGATGGGGGAGAGAATGGGAAGTCTAAAAGTGAGAAAACTCATGGGTTGAGATAAAGACAGTTTAATAGGTAAGGCAAAAACCACATATACAAGAAAAGCAAAACAAGGAATTCATTCACTACTTCCCATGGGCAGGCAGCTGTTCAGCCATCTCCAGGAAAGCAGGGCTCTGTCACGTGTGATGGTGACTTGGGAAGACAAACGCCATCACTCCAAACATCTCCCCCTTCCTCCTTCTTCCGTCAACTTATATACTGAGCATGACATCATATGGTACGGAATATCCCTTTGGTCAGTTGGGGTCAGCTGTCCCAGCTGTGTCCCCTCCCAGCTTCTCGTGCACCCGGCAGACCATGGGAAGCTGAAAAAGTCCTGAAAAAGACTAGTGTAAGCACTACTTAGCAACAACTAAAATATCAGTGTGTTATCAACATTATTCTCATCCTAAATCCAAAACACAGCACTATACCAGCTACTAGGAAGAAATTTAACTCTATCCCAGCCAAAACCAGGACAACCAGGATTATACCTAAGCTGCAGTTGACTACTATGTTTTCAGTTACTTGATATTGCACAAGCCCATTACCTTCACTTCTATTGCCTCCTCTCTCATTTTCTTCCATCTTGACTTAGAATAGAATTCAAGCAAAGATGTCCTCCTGGTAGGAGTTGAAGTTAAGGAATGAGTGGGGAAAAAACCAAATCATTCATGTATTAATATAGCTTTAAAAACTTTGGAAACTATTGCCACTCAGCAGTTTCTGGTCATGTTCATGAGTCTAACAGGCTTTCAACATAGTCTTCCAACACTGCTGGACAAGCCCACTAGCGTAGTTTTAATTGTCTGGGGAACCGTCTTCAATATTGTGCACTTTACATATTTCATGTGTACCCAAAATAGTCAGTCTAGGCTTTCCTCTCCTGAACTTAGACTTCTAAAACCTGCCTGACTGGCACTTTTGGTATTGACATAGTTTGCTGAATACGTACTTTAGTTTACTGCAATGTAAGATACTTTTTTTAATCATAGGTAGTGTTCCATTAATTATTAAGTAGCAAGCCATCGTTAACAATTTTACACAGACAATAAAATGTTATGAGGTGATACTAATAGTGTATATTAATCTCTACTCATAGCCATGACATGTTATTAAATCATATAAATAAAATCAAAACAACACGAAGTGAAATCATTCCATTCTGCAAATGGAATGTTAAGATTTTGAGGGTGGAATTTTTCCAAATAAAGAATTTGTATAAGTTCCATTTCATAGATGTTATTCTGATTTGGAGCGTTTTTTAAAATGAGAGCATGCTATGCAGAGTAAAAATCTTTTTTTTTTTCCACTCAGTTTTAGCTGATCCTAGCACCTCTTATGCTTACAGATTCACTCACTTTTTAGCTGATCAGATTTCACTCAGTTTTAGCTGATCTTAGCACCTCATATGCTTACAGATGCATTGTGCTAGGCAGTCTTTAGGCAAAAGAATGAAAGTTCATCTTTAAGAAGATCATGTTGTCCAAGCAGCTATAATATGTAATACTGGACAGTTACTGGACACTGCCTAACACCTTAACCTCAGAAAGGTTAAAAATGCAACAGTTAGAATCCTGAAGGAAACCGTGCTGTGTTACATAGTTCCCTTGTCTTTACAGAGGGGAACAGGGTTGTTTTTGTTCACTTTTATCTGTTATTTGTTGATATTCTCTATTTTGAATCAGTCATGTTAGATACTTGCTATTTTAAAAATACTTTTATGTGGCTAGCTCATAGTTTTGTCTCAGAATAAGTTGCTACTAAATTGCTTGTAAGGTCTAGGAAGTTCAATATTCCATGTATCAGAAGGAAAATTAGAGCAATATCAGCAGCAACAGTGTTAGAGGGGCTCTTGCAGCTTATTTTTTTTCTTTCTTTCTAAACATCTAATCACAAATCTTTTTCTCTAAATATTTTTTGCATTCACTATGCCTGTTTAAACTAGCACCCACCGTACTGTAACCTCTCTGCCACACACAGTCACTTTTGCTGTTTTAAGTCACTGTTCCACATTATTCATTTATTTATTTGGGCTTGGCTTTCTCTGTTTTTTCCTGCAGGCTTATTAGCGCTACTACATGTAACTTGGTAGACTGCACTCCCATTCCCTGCTACCTGTCGTGACAGCAGCTTCCTTTCTCCCTCACCTTCTCTCCCAATGCTGGTGACAAACAGCACACTGAAGATTATATGGAGCATGAAATAGCCCAGGAATGGCTTTTCTCGCGCTACTTAAACTTCATTTAATGAAGCCGAAATACAATGCCATCAGCTGAAAAACGCAATGGGAATTCACCTCATCGGCTCAGGGAAGCATCTGTTGCGGTGATCTGAAGCTGTCTTAGCTAAAGGCTAAACCATGCTATTTTTAAAGCACATTCCCATCATGGAAACAAGGAAATGGAGTCAGTGGAGCAGAGCACAAAGGAATGATCTGAACTTCAAGATATATGTTGTAGGGGAGAGTTCGGTGTAGCAAGTCAGTGAAGCTAATGTTTAGGTCATATCAAACTCCTAGAAAAACTGTTTTTTCAATTGTTTTAAGTATGTCACCCTCATCATTCTGTTTTTGATTAAAAGGTGCTCAAACTGTTTGGATTTTTTTGACTATTTCTGAATCTTCTCCATCTCCTCTTTAGCAGTAATATCTTGCCAAGTTGAACAGCGGAGTTAAATACGGATCATTGCTCCAGGCAAAATAAGAGTCTGTTTCTTCATAACACAGACCCATTCCAAACCAACGAATATTTCATATCTGTCTCTGGTTCTGACTCACCACATGAAGGAAAACAATTAGAAATTTACTGGTCCACTGAAATAACTAATCACCTGGATATTAGGAAGGAATAGACCTGCTGTATAATCATGAGATAAAACAAAGAAAAGTGGCTGAAAATGAGGAAAGTAGAGATAACGATGCATCCCAGATGCATGCAAACAATTGTGGCAAATAAATAATTACAATCAGGTTATTACAGTGTGGCTATTGCCCTTCTTTTACTAGGGTGTCCATTTCATGTTTTTCTTCCTGACTATATAACATGCTTTTTCTAGTCCATGTTTATGGTATGAGCTGGATACTCAAAAATGCAGTTAATTAAACTAAATTAATTTAGTTTAAATTAAATTAAAATATAAGGTTTTGACTCCTTGATTGCAAGTCTCCTGCTGACGTTAGTGAGGGCAAAGTTTTGCTCTTTACTGAAAGGTACTGACTATTCCAACCCTCCAAAAAATACATCCTTGTTTAGATGCACATGAATCATTTGCAGGTGTTTACATGTAACTGGGAAATTTGCTACGTGCTATTCCAGGTCCCACAGCCCTGAAAATGCTTATAAGTATGTTTAACTTTGCATATGGCTCTCAAAGTCAACAGCAGAACTGACAGTGTTTAATATTAAGCACATGCAAAATATAGGATTTATCCCTAAATTCTATGAAATAAATATTTAATAGCACAGAATCAACAGAATAAGGAAAAAAAAATCACAGGAAATTAAAATTCTCCACGGATTATGACTTGGTAGGGTCAGCAGAGAGAGCTGGGTGCCATTAGAAACTTTTAATCTCAGCTGTATAGAGATCCTCTTTCTACCCCTGCACAGACAGGAGGTAGCAGTCTTTAAAGCAGCATGTACAGAAAATTTTCAGTAGTGAAAGGTTGTCTTATATATCTTGGATCTCAGGCTGAACTCATTCTTTTTATAGCTGAAAGGAGGAACAATTCTGTATTGGCTAAAGAAAGAGGAATTTTTTCTTTAGGAGGTTAAATTTAAAATGCCAGCTGTTTAGTGCCTCTCATATTTCCAGTCCTGGAAACTGCTTGTTGGTTGAAATCTTAGTCCCTGATGAAATGAATTGGGCTGTGAAAAGATGAGTTGGTAAATTCAATTTTAAGGTGTTAGTCTTGGACCAAAACGGCTATGGCTGTATGCTGCAAAACACTGACCTGGTGTAGAGTTGCTCTCCTGGCTCAAATGTGGTCAGTAGACTTTAAAGGGATAACTTTTTCCCTTTAGACTTTATGTTAGTGTAGAAATACTGTTCTTTCTAACCTAACTTTAGGATCAACTCCTCTCCCTTCTTGCAGTCAGTATAGAACTGACACTGACCAACTTGATAAACTCCTATGATGAAATGACTGGCCTGGTAGGCAAAGGGAGGGCAGTGGATATTGTCTGCCTGGACTTCAGTGAGGTCTTTGACACTGCCTCCCATAAGATCCTCACAGACAAGCTGTTGATGTATGGGCTGGATAAGTGGACAGAGAGGTGGATTGAAAACTGGCTGAATGGCCAGGCCCAGAGTGTGGTGATCAGCATCACAAAGTCTAGTTGGAGGCCAGTGACTAGCAGTGAACCCCAGGGGTCAATACTGGGTCCAGTCGTATTTAGCATCTTCATTAACAATCAGGATGGTGGGGCAGAGTGTACCCTCAGTAATTTTGTTGACACAAAACTGGAAGGAGTGGCTGATAAGCCAGAGGGTCGTGCTGCCACCCCAGAGGGACCTCAACAGGCTGGAGAAATGTGCTAACAGGAACCTCATGAAGTTCAACAAGGGGGAGTGTGAAGTCCTGCACCTGGGGAAGAACAACCCCATGCACCAATATGTGCTGGGGGCCACCCAGCTGGAAAGCAGCTTGACAGAAAAGGACCTGGGGGTCCTGGTGGACACCAAGTTGAGCATGAGCCTGCAATGCGCCCTTGTGGCAAAGGTGGCCAGTAGTGTCCTGAGCTGTGTTAGGAAGAGTGTTTCCAGCAGGCTGGGGGAGGTGATCCCTTCCCCTCTACTCAGCACTGGTGAGGCCACACCTGGAGTGCTGTGTCCGGTTCTGGACTCCCCAGTACAAGAGACATATGGACATACTGGAAAGAGTCCAGCAAAGGGCCATGAAGATGAAGAAGGGACAGGAACATCTCTCCTATGAGGAAAGGCTGAGAGAACTGGGACTGCTCAGCCTGAAGAAAAGAAGGCTGGGAGGGGAATCTTATTAATGTACATAAATACCTGAAGGGAGGGTGCAAAGAGGATGGAGCCAGGCTCTTTTCAGTGGTGCCCGGTGACAGGACCAGAGGCAACGGGCACAAACTGAAACACAGGAGGGTCCCTCTGAACATCAGGAAACACTTTTTTATTGTGAGGGTGACTGAGCACTGGCACAGGTTGCCCAGCGACATTGTAGAGTCTCCCTCCTTGGAGATACTAAAAAGCTGTCTGCACTCAAAAACTGGCTCTAAGTGGCCCTGTTTGAGCAGGAGGGGGTGGACCAGATGACCTCCAGAGGTCCCTTCCAACCTCAACCATTCTGTGATTCTATGATTTGTAATGAAAATAAGAGCACATGAATACATTGTAATGTATGTTCTTACTAATTTGGCAGAAACACAAAATCTTGTCTTCAGGCGAAATCTGTTCCGTTGGGTGATCCAGTAGGTAACAGGCCCGTATTAGCCACCCCTTCTATCATAGAGGCAGAGACCTTAAGGGTAGACAGGTCTTCAATATCTCAGCTGTTTCTGCAAATGGTGGCAAGGGTATGATCTCCTCATTTGGATTTTAACATCTACTGAAATCAAAAGAACTGGACTTGCTGTATTTGATAGGCACTGGATTTGTAGATTAACTTTAGAGGAGAGTCTTGCTTCAAGTGCTGTTTGGTTATACCAGACATTTGACATCTGTGTGTTGTCACTGACGTACACTTTTACTATTAGAAATCTCCATATCTGACAGTGTTTATTTGTGTACAAATATTAAAATTGACATGTGTGTTTCTGTCAGCTCAGACATCCAGCTTGTTTTAAAACAATGATAAATTATTGTTAAAATCTCAGGAGAATAATGTACGGAAGAAATGAATGCATCACATTTATTGGACAACTGTATCTATGAGTTACTTTCTAAATTCTGACACTGAAGAATCCACTCTTTGAGCAACACTGATGTACAGAATTGAAAGGACTCTACTCTTGTACAGAGAAGTTATTATGAATTCACAACTATTCTATAGCAGAAGCTGTTTGTTTGAGTTGGAAAGACACTATTACACTGTCATACTGAAAGATGGCTCCTTTCAGCTAGCTCTGTCAGAGAGATGTTTTCTCTGAAATGTATGAAAAACGGGATGCTTTTTACAGCTTTCAAATGAAAAAAGGTGTGTAATAATGGCGAGTGGTTAGAAACAATGAAACCAGGGCACCTTAAACACCTTTCTTCAGAGTAGGCGGTTTATATGTTACCTGAGGGGAAGGGCATCCACCCATCTGTTTCTCAAGAGTGTAGTGTCATTTGTATTTATGGTTTCTATTGTTAAATAGAGGTATAAAGCATGAGTGAAGACATGACAGTTGAGTGGCTGCAGAGAGCCGCAGGACCCATAGGAAAACACAGCAGCACCGTCATGTTCTTCTGTGCTTTTCCTACTCCTTCTTCTGACCGCTTCCTGGGTGAGGCTGAGCATGATCCTGCCAGGGTGGATTGGTTCCTGTGTTTTAATACAAGAGCCCTGAGGTTCCTGTTCTTGGCGTGTTTCTGCTAGGCTCATCTCAGAGAGGGCTGCATCTAAGGGTTTAGAGTTAGATTATAATTATATATATATATAATTATATAAAATCAGATGATAAACAAGAGAGCAAATTATATCCATACTATAATAGTTTTACTCTCTGATATAAGAATATAAATTTACAAGCCTCATGGAAGTGTATGTAAATAGTGTAGAAATACTTGCTATAATCAATGAGCTACTTAGGGTATTGAGAAGCACTCTAATGACAGAAGCCAAGAGCTCACAGAAAGCTGCTTTGGTCTGCTGAGGGATTTGCAATAGAGACCTTCCCTCACTTCAGAGGAAATCAAACCTCCAAGCTGCACGTAGAGATACAGGAATCGGGAGATGGGGTACAATCCTTAACGTTGTACAGGTTTTCTTTTGTGAGGCAGAGCCATGTACACAAAAATGGGGGTTGTAACACTACCGTTTGCATACCATGCACTGTTCTATCATTTAGCTTGTAAACTTTCTGGGGACAGATAATATTTCTGAATGTATGAGCATAGGAGCAAGTTACTGGGACAGAATTTGTGGCACATCAGCTATTCAACAGAGCTCCTCATGTGAACACCCTAATGTTGCGTGCTATATCAGGAAGCACCTTGTGCACTGCACATTTGTAGCCTACCTTTCTTTCTTGTGGGCATCTGTTCACAGCTGTGCTGGAAGTGGTCCTCTTTGTTTTGGACAAAGCAGTTGTCACAGTTACAGCTGGCAACAGAACTGATGGCTAATTCTCACTACAGAGTGCTAGGTATTTTCATCCTTCCTTTTCTTTTTGCTTTTACAACTATTCTCTGTGCAGGGGTACAAATTTCAGTGGAGAAATACAGGAAGGCAGGGTATAGAGAGCAGGTTTCATGATGGCTTTCAGTTCTTGCTCCTCCTTTTACCTTTTCAATCCATCCTCATCCCTGGAAATGTGCCCTTATCAAAGGGGAGACATATGGCAATATCTCATTATATATAATTTTGCCCTGGTACCCAGCAACAGTTCTCTCACGCCCAGTCATGTTGGCAGTAAAAAAACATCAGGGAATTGCATGTATTTAGCAAGCTAAACCAAGCAGGATGTGGTCTGAATGTCACACTGAGCGCAGCGAGACATTTTGCTCAGCTGACACTTTACCAAAAGAATCCTTTAATCCACACTTGGAACAGAAAAACAAACCAATTAATACATCTTTTAAACTCATATCTCTTTCTCTTATGAAAAACATCTTCTCTGTGCTTAAAATGCATCAAGACAATTGTAAAAAGAAATCCAAGCCATTTTCCTTTGTGGTTGTGTCCTATACTGAAGTGCAGTATTATGGCATAACTCCCATGATACCAATGGACTTCTGTACGCTATGAGAACCTGTAGTCAAAGCATAATGGTGAAAAGATTCATGACAACTCAGTTGTGTTCAAAACACAGGATGGATGAGAAGACAGGAGGGAGTCCTGTCACAGGAGTTTGTTTTCTATGTGAAATGCTTTTGGTCTGTTAAAATGCGAATTGCAGTATAAATAGTGGCGCAGGGAACTGGAAATACAATATTAAATCTGTTGTTTTAATTATGAAAAAGAAACACACTAGAATGTTGGCTTAGCATTGAGACATACACCTATGTGAGAACTTTTACTGCAAGATGTATATTACATTGGTATTTCCCATTTTTAATCATCTGGGGCTTGATTTTTGGCAGCCTTCTTGTACCCACTGGTTATTTTAAATTATGCTATCCATGCTTCCCTCCTGTAGCTGGTCTGACTGTCTTCTGGGTGTGCTCATCTTTCTTAGTTTATTTCTAAGCTGTGGGTGCCAAGAGTGCTTTGAGTCTTCCATCTCCACGTACATAACCTGGTTTTATCCTGACTCCATGTCAGCAATGAAATCCATCCAGTGGAAAGGCAGTAGGTAGTGAAGAGCTATAGCACCTTTCCAGTTCAGTCTTCCATCTGGACAATCAAGAAAGCAGGACCTTCAGTCCATGCTTTCCCTGTAGCTATTCAAACTCTCTGTTTGGTAGTGTTGCAGGCAAACCAGTCTCAACTCAGGAAACTTTACTTAATTTAATTTATTGCCCATTAAACTTTTAATTTGTGATTTAATTATTGAGAAAAAAGAAGAAAACATAAACAATTAAACAAACACATGGGGAGACACATCTCCCCCTCCTCCAGGCTAAATTCCAACCCAGAACCTCTGCTCTCTGCTTCTTAGTCTCAACCACTTGTTTTCACTACGGGTTATACTCAGTCCATCCCAATCCCTTTGGTTAGGCAATGAGCAGCGCAGGAGGTTGGGGCTGTGTGTGTAATGGTTTCTGTCTGCCACTCCTTGCTTCTTAGTTACTTTCCTCTGCTCAGGTTGCCCATAGGCTGCAGTCCCTTTAGGGGAGTCTGTGCTCTGGCATGGGTTGCCTGCAGGCCACAATCTCATCAGGGGCATCTCTGCTCTGGTGTGTGTCACCCATGGTGATGGATGGTGAGGGATGTAACTGCCCCAGCATAAGCCTCCCATGGGCTGCATTCATCCTCAGAGATGTCCCTGCCCTGGCATGAAGCACCTCTTTCCAAAAGGACTCTCCAGCCGTGCCCCCAACGGTGTCTCCTTGCACGTGTCTCCTCCATTCCACCCATCTGGCTCCTCCATTTCTCCTTCCCTAAGCAGATCTAAGGGAAAGAGGGGTGATTACGAAACTGGTTTTGATCCTTTGAGAGAAGTCAATGCAGTCTAAGGGCTCTTCAAATTACTCTAACTAGGGCCACAAAAATGATCCGAGGGCTGGAGCACCTCTCCTACGAGGACAGGCTGAGAGAGTTGGGGTTGTTTAGCCTGGAGAAGAGAAGGGAGACCTGATTGTGGCCTTTCAGTACTTAAAGGCGGACTATAGGAAAGATGGGGACAATCTTTTCAGCAAGGCCTGTTGTGACAGAACAAGGGGTAATGGTTTTAAACTAAAGGAGGGTAGATTTAGACTAGATATTAGGAAGAAATTTTTTACAATGAGGGTGGTGAAGTGCTGGAACGGGTTGCCCAGAGAGGTGGTAGATGCCCCATCCCTGGAAACGTTCAAGGTCAGGTTGGACGGGGCTCTGAGCAACCTGATCTAGTTAAACGTGTCCCTGCTCACTGCAGGGGGTTGGACTAGATGGTCTTTGAAGGTCCCTTCCAACCCAAAGCCTTCTATGGTTCTATGATTCTAAGCAGCTGCCACACTTCCTAAAATACGTTTGAACAGAGATGCCATGTGCTCCTCTGGCCAGCTGAGGGTTTGGAGTGCAGTGGGCTGTTCACATTGGTTTCAGAGCTGTCTGGAAGCAGCTGTGAGTGGCTCAGGACAGTTCATGGCCTCCTCCCACACAGATCTCCTCTGCAGCCCCCCGCTACTGAAATCCTGCAGTTTTTGCCGAATACAAGTAGACGAAGGAGAACAGGTTCTGGACTACAGCATTCCTGCTTACTACCCAAAATTAGGTTTGATGAATTCCCACAGAAAGATGAAGGAGAAAAAAAAATTACTACATGTGGTTTTATTGTTCTCATATTAGCAACTGCTTCACATGTTATCAAACCACAGCATATAAGTGAGTGCAAAAAAAAAAAAAGTCCATGTCACAGACGATGACTATATACCTTGTGAAAGAACGATACAGATAATCATAAAAGCTTTAAAGCTGTCCTTTCTAACTGACTTAGTTCCTCCAGCCTTTATAAATGAAATAATTTGGTTTTGTCATTTAAAAAGAGCTACCTCTGGGGTCCAAAACAAAACATACATTTTGTTACATCTCAAGAAAATGTCTCTTTCTATTGGCCATCAGTAACCTAAAGGCCGTAAGTACCTCAGATCATCCATATAAATCTTCACTTGTACGAGAATTGAAACTGCCAGATCAGTTAACTTGTCACGATGGAGGGCGCAGAGGTTTGGGAGATGGAAACTGATATTTTGCACACTGTTTTGCTTTATTTAAGTTGAATGCCATTGTAAACTTGGAAACAGCTACAAGGAGACTTAATTTGAAAACATAAAGGTCACTGAAGGCCTAACAAATGGGAAGCCTTTGGCAAAAATGTACTTGCTGACTTGAGCGCTACCTCTGAAAATGAAAACAAACCAATATATGTTATAATCAATTTGAATGCACAGAAAGACTCTGGGAGTATTTCCCTTCCTAAAGTGGCTGAGCAGACACAATCTTAGTACTGTTTCAGCCAGCCAAGTCTATTTGCTCTCATTTGATGTGTGGTGTTAATAGTAAATAGCAATAGCAAATGCTGATACTGTTGAGCTGCTGATTAATGGAGCTGGGCTCTTTAGCTCAAGCAGCAATAGCTCACGTGTTGATATTCACATAGTTTGCATTGAATCTACACCAGGCAATGACTCTTTTCTGTAACTGGCCTAAAGGATTAAAGACACTACAGAGTTTCCCGAGATACTGATGGCCACAAGCTCCAAAACTAGAGTACAAATCTGTCATCTAACCTTAATGCATTATTTTATGAAAAAACCATAGTATTAGAGCACAAGCAAATAGGTACCAGTGAGAAGAATCAGAAGTGAAAGTAAACCATGTGTTTTCATGAGTGGAAGTCAGAAAACAGGCTTGACCACAAATGAGCAATGGAGATGTACATTCATATATACATATGTGTGCATGTAAATATATATATATGTTTATACACTCATATATGTGCACATATGGGTTATAGAATATAGTTAGATATTTACAAAGATTGGGATAACTTTTTTTAGTAGTATCTGATATACATTAGGAAATTTTTAGATTCATAATAAGACAATAAAGGGTGGTTCCTTGATGAAGATGTTTTTGTCCCTACAGTTTCATTCCTGGAGCCATACCTAGACTGAGAGTCCCTCAGACATTCTTTGAAAACTAGCATCTGAACACGGATAAAGCAAGTGGAATTTTTTTCCCACTAGAGTGGCCATCTGTTCATGATCTTCAATGTAAGATACATATTTGTGATTACTAGTGCCTATTTCCTTTTATGTTTAATAGGTACATATTCATTGTGTATAGATTTCATGTATCATTTCTGTATTATTTCTATTGCACTGTCATGTACCTATCATGTTTTGTGCTTATTATTATAGGTAAAGGATTTTTTGCTTTATTGCAATGACTAAAAATGTGGCCTGATTTTCAGAGATGTCAACCAGCAACTAATTTTCACTTATTTGGAGTAACTTTTGAATAATGCCCTTTTTTTAATGCCTTTCCCAATTTTCACCATGCGTGTGCGATCAATATATACAGCTTCTATCATATTGTTTTCTTAGATTTAAATCTGCCAGCAAATACCTTAGAACCTTCTGGATCACCTTTGAATCTATCACGCTGTTCTCCAAAGCGTCCCAGTTGTCCATGTTCATGCTCTCACAAAAAGGGAGCATGGCTGACACATTACTTGGGATTTTTGAAGCCGCAGTGAGGAGGCGTCATATAGCAAAATGATGTACAAATGGGCCACGCATTCTGCTGGAATGCATCAGTTTTGTACTATCTGCACAGTTGCATTTATGTTTCTGTGAGGGGATTTTTATTTTGTTGTTTTGTTTTGTTTTCTAACCCGGAGACATTGAACTTACTATCATGAAAAATTAATGTCAAAAGAGCAAAGATAGCTTTAATGATTGTATTTTAACTAAGTGCATGTGCAGTTATCCATAGATCTTAAGATCAAAAAGTATTGTGAACATATAATGCAGCACTGACTAGAAAAATAAGCCTGTTGTTATTTTTTAGCAAGAAGGGTTTTTCCCTATGATATGCCTGGCAGGTAGTTATAGACATAGCATTGATACTACAATTACACACTGCCAACCCAGACATGCTGTACTGGCTTATGGTCATCTAATATGCTGGAACAGGACTGGTTCAGTTGCAGGCCGTAATGAGCCTGTTGGAACAAAAAGCATTCATATGAGGAAAGGCAGAGACATCAATAGGCAAAGGAAAAATATGTCTTAGCAGATTCAGTTTGCCTGGATGGCTGTTATTTCAGAAAGCTGTTCTTGAAAACCAGTCGTGGGAAGGTAGAAGTCCCCATACTGAGTCCCTGTACTGTGAATCCTAACGCCGGGGCTTAGCTTGTGCTTTTTAGGGTAAAAAGAATCTGGCCACCTGTGTGAAGCTAAAGATGTGTGAAATTGTTTGCAAAGCTGAGGCACAAGAAGGATTTATTTTAATGTGAAAGGGCAGAAAAGGAGGTGATACTGTATGAACAAAAATAAACAGGGGAAGGAGTGGGAGAAATAGGAACAAAATACCATGATGCTTTAAAAACCAAAAAGCTTAGTTTTGTGAGAGAGAGGTATTTACTATGAAGCATTCTACTTGCTCTAAGTTCTTGACCTTCTTTGAGCTCAAAACCAAGCGTAAATACCTCTCTGTGGTCTCATAGCAAGATTTATTGGGCACTGTTGTCCTGTGAGGGACATCAAACCACTACAAACTGGACTTCTCAGACTGGAAGTGATGGCTACCCTGTACTCCTCCATAGAAATAGCAGATGGATACATGGCAGTCGCATTTTAGCAACTGGTGTTCAGAATGCTTATTTAGGGCTTTCATTCAACAGACTGAATGCTGTGGCACAACTGGACTTTTTTATCCAGGTTTAGTAGGACCTGCTCTCTCATGAATTGGTGCAAATAAAGTGACTCTACTGCCATTGTTCACTGAAAATAAAAAAATTTCAGAAGGGAAAAATATTTTTTGATTAATCTAATTGACTTTTAACCCCCCCCCCTTTTTTTTTTTTTTTTGCTAACTGAAGACCATTGCTTTTGTGTGTCTTGAAGCTGAACTGAAACTGCAGTTCAGGTTTAAGCGCTTTTTCTAGTTTTCATGAAACAAGACAATATGTTTTGAAGGAAATTTTAACCTGGAATACTATTTTAAATAGATGTGTCAAGGCATTGTCCTGCCAAACTTTAACTACCTGCATACCTAAATTAAGCCAGAAATAGATAGAGAGACACAAGCTAACCTAACTACAATATGTGTTCTATTCCCAGACGTGATTTTCCTTTCTATGGCATGCCTTCCTGTGCGTGGAAATAATGCAGAATGAATTAAGGACTTGCTGTATGAACAGTGTTACTGGTTGTGAAATTCAAAGATATAATCACCTTGTAAAGAGCCTCACAGATTTTTTCTGTTTTAATTTTACTTTAATATATTTGTATTATTGCAAACATGTATCTCTGGTAGTCCATAATGAGCAAATCTAAATCCTGCCTTACTTAATGTGGACACATAATGACCTTCATTGACGACAGATTCCATGTGCATGACTATGTATCATTTACGAAAATAAAAAAGTCAGGAAGCAAGCTGAGAGTAGATCATATATCAAGTGTAAGTCCAAGACAAAAAAGTGCTCTGTCTATCTCATAAACTGTCTTTGCTGTAAAAGAACTCTGTCATTTAACTTTGGTTTTGTAGACCTAGTTCAACCAACTTTAGCAATGTGAATTTGGGTACATTTTTCAAAATGGCCATCCCCTACAATCAGTGCGAGGTACGGATGTTTCTTGTTAGATGTGACTGAGAAAATTGTATTTCTATACTAAGGGAAAAGACGGAAGTTCCCATTACAGGGTTGGTTTTTTTTTTTTCTGAATTGAAAAAAGAAGTAAAAATATCAGTTTCATAAAATTAAAAATTTGAATTAATTATGGTTCAGAAGTGTCTAAAAACCTTTTATCGGCTTGACACTAAATTCATTATATGCCTACACTGTAGTTTGGAGCCCTGTCTGCTTTCAGTTTCTCAGTTGATTCCTGGCTACAAGCCAGACTTTGTTTCCTGTCATACATTTCAGACATTTGCTCAGTAGCTGATGTTCCTGGCCAGGGACTCCTACAAGGGACAGAAACAACAGAGCCATGAAAACAGAGATCATCCTACATGATGGGGAATAGCATCTGGTCAAATAATTTTATTTGAAAAGTACCAGTGAAAGAATGATCCGCTCTAAAATTTTTGACCACCCTGAACTGGGAAGAATACTTCTATTTCTTGCTTTGATTTCTGTTTCTAATGAATTCCAGTAAAATGGAACTTTTTTTTTGACATCACAATACCGCAGAGTAATTTTGTAGGGCAGTTAATTTTTGGTGTGACTATTAAGTGTTACAGTTGTTGTTCTGTCTCAGAAAATTGAATTTTGGAGAAGTGAACTCTATCTGTAGAAACAACAAAAATCTAACATCTTGTATCCTCAAGCTGTCTAGGCACACCTTACAAACACCACTTGCAACACTGCATTGCAGTTTGGTTTTGTACATAGCTCCGTTCTTACACTAGGTGCAGTGTTTATCTGGAGAGTTTGTTTGAAAGGGAAAGACTGTTGGGTTTTGTCCACTTGCTTCTAAGAGGAGTCAGGAAAACTGATCCTGTAAGAAGTGTCCACTGAGTATCCATTAAAGTTCTGACCAAAGATGAGTGCTGCCACTCCTTACCTCCCTTGACCTTCTCAAAGCTGCAGTGACAGATTTTGGCAAATTTGGGACGTCAGAGGGTATCTTGGCCGTCCTCCAGTTGTCACTCAGGAGTGCATGGGACCCCCCTATTATTCATGTTGTATGTCTCAGACTTGTGCAGATGTCTCAAATACCCTAGGCGTTAGAGGTCATTAGATGCCAACGCGTGTGAAGCTGAATCCAGCCTCAGTGTACTGTGGGATAAATTTCCTCTTGAGATGTTTCTCTCTTCATCGACTACAAAAGTGTTAGAAGTTTTCTAAATGTAGTTGCCTGATTATTTCAGTCACAATGTTGATGAATCTCAACATGTTGATACTTTGCAAGCCAACAACAGGCTTGTATAAGCACCGCATGCTTATATAATGAAAGAGAGAAAGATACCTTGAAGAGTTTACAGTCCGTGTAAAGGAGGAGACGCAGCTTAAGGATACAGCAAAGTATCAGTGGCTGGTAGAAGCTGACGGACAGTTATGCTCTATGTTGTAAACAGTGAGCACAGCACATACATCCGCTGTGCGTTACTCTGCGCATTTATTCTCCTTGGATAACATGGTTTTGTGAATGAAAGCAAGCTGATGAAAGGCAAGCCTTGCCTTTTGGTTGTGACCTCTGGCAAGTGTATCCAAGGGCAGAGCCTGACCCTATTTCTCTGCATAGCTTTATTTTCCTGCCATTCCGGAGATTAAAAAAGTAGCCTCTTTACAATCCAAAGGAGAGTGGTATATATCTTTTCATAGAAAATACCGATCACAAAGAGGTGGACCTTCATTTTTGTATCTT
>WAAD01030066.1:0-11220 GCA_013389945.1 Fregata magnificens
CAGATCTCTCTGCAGGGCCTCTCTGCCCTTGAGAGGGCACCATATGCACCATAGCTTGCTGTTTTAACTGCAGTTCTCAAGGTACTTAAAATCACCTGTGCAGACTTGAGTGGCAAGAACAAATCAGTACTCCTTTTTATTCTTGTTAGCAGTATAGATGTAAAACCATGGCTATACTATTGCTTCTCAAGTGTAATTGAGAAAACAAAGTACTGATTTATAATGAGGAAAACCTGTGCGGGCCAATTGGTTATAATAATTTCTAGCAGGAGAAAGCTGCTAAGTTTCTCTCTTCAAAGTCATAAAATGAAGAGTATGACATGAAAATCTACTGGATTTTCATTATGAAGTTTGTGCTGAGGGTCCGAAATTGTTATAACTGACCTGAAAGAACCTCAAAGCAATGAATGATTTGATAGATATTTAATAAACAACTGGAAATCTGTATGTACAGTCTTCAGAAGTTTTGAGATTCCTCATCATTAATAATAAAACACTGAGATGCTCCCTTGTTTTCTTAAAGTTCCCTTATGCTATCATTCAAAAATTAGTATATTTTCCAGGATAAAGTCCTTTAAATACATGCATATGAATGGCTGAAGTCAGTAACATTCACAAGAATAAGCTCTTTATGGGCTGAGACCTTTATGTGGCATTTAGCATGGATTGGGCTTGGCTGATAATAGCGTTAGCATAGGAACTGCAGTTAGCCCTATGGGGGAATGGAGGAGTAATTTGAGTGTAAACAATTTGTTGATCACTGTGAATGTTGCAAACTTGCTGGGAAGCTTCCAGAGGAACAGACTGTGAACTCCAGAGATGGTAACAGCCAGCTATTAGGCACCACAGGTCAGTCAAGAATAGGTTATTCTCTACCCAGTCCTGTAACTGAGGGTGTCCAGAGTCACATGGGGAGAGATTTCAGGGATATATGAGAGAGGCGCCAGG
This sequence comes from Fregata magnificens, assembly GCA_013389945.1. Lineage (NCBI taxonomy): Eukaryota > Metazoa > Chordata > Aves > Suliformes > Fregatidae > Fregata > Fregata magnificens. Next base: position 949 of record WAAD01030066.1, read on the forward strand.
GAGAGAAGCCCGAGAGATAGCCCTGGAGACTGGGGAAGAGAGAAACAAAGAACGAAAGACCCCAGGGGAACCTAAAGCCCTGGCCCAGGACTAAGCACTGCATGGCTGGAAGAGCTGTGCTGATCTACCAGACTTTTCTCCTGGAATGCTTCATGTGTCCCGTGGGACAGTGAAGTTGTACGAGGAACCACTGCGCTAACCTGCACAACTTCTGGACCACATCATATCTCCCACAGGACAGGCAAGTCTTGTAAATTGTAAAATTGCACAGACCTGTGATTAAAGTGTTTTGGTATCTTCATCCACTTATTCTACACACTGCCACTTTGGTCTTCAACTATGAAACTTTTAGCTGTTGTAAGATCTTTACATACAGGGAGTATTACACAGTCACAAATAAGGCAGGGTGTTTTCTGATAATTTAACAGTGACACACACAGAGTTTTGTCAGATAATAAAGAGGTCATCAGAAGAAAGGTCTACAGCTATTTAGCATCTTGACAGATGCATATCACATGGTAGAAAAATATATATTTTATCAAGAATGGATTTTTTATGAAACACTTTTGAGAAATTGAAATAAAATTATATAAGTTCTCTTTAGGCAGAATGAATGAAAAGAACAAAGTCCACAAAATCATCAATGAAACAGCCATCTCCTTGTCTCGAAAGTTTTCTCTACTCCTGATGAGAGTTTTTAGTCCTGCACAAGTCCTGGTATGTCATCTAAGCTTTACAAATAAAGTAGGAAACTAAAAGAAAGGTTTGTAGAACATTACTATTTATTTGTAGCATGAATGCATAGGTAGTGATTTATTGGCATTCTGTTACAGTATTTTGCTATCTTATAAAAGATTGCAGCAAAAGGTGAAAACAGTACCGCAATCGACAGTAATGCGCTTTTAAAACAAAGCTATAAATGGAGAAAAGAAATGAATATATTTTAAACTTTTCACAAAATCACTAGGCTGTAACTGTGAGGACATTCTTTAATGACTTTACCACAGGCTACAAGAAACATTTTTTAGTATCTCCAATACATTTGCAATAAGTGTAAGTCATTTTATTTAAATTAATTTTAAATAGATATTTTAATTGATTCTGTGATAGTGTTTTGCCTCCCGCCATAGGCGAGTATACTAGGCACAATATATTAGCCTAACCAAAAGGTGATCTCTGCCGCATGAAACAGTTTATTGTACTGACCACCCATACCCTTTTCTCTACATGCAGCATTCCTGCATGACCACTGTATAGCCTTTGGTATCCTTATACTGTTTTCACCAGAAAATGTGATACTGTTCTCTCCTCAGTTTAAACATAACATGGTCAAATCTGAGCTTGCTATTTCCTCTGCCAAGATCTCCGTACTACCTGTTTTGATATCAATCTATGCTGGTGATAGATACATCAATATTGCTACTTGTCCCCACAGACCAGGCTCACCTAGGATGCTTCTGCTCCTTTCCTGTGTATGTCCACTCCCAGATCCTGCTCTGTCTTCTGCCTTCCTCCTGCCTGGTTCTTCATGAAAAGAAGTTCATACCTTCTCTTGTCTTCAGGATCCACTGCAGCTCTAGCTCTTGCTGTTCAGTCTCTCATCTCTCAGCATCATTACCACATTTATCAAATTTTTGTTCATCTTTCCTCTTCCGATACTCTATCCTGGTTCTAAATACCTTTCCTAATACCTAAAATCCTCTTGATCATTATAAATAGCCATGATCTTTGGCCACTCATTCTTCAAATTCTTAATTTTGAGTTAAGGACAGCCCTATTGAACTCACCAGGATTATTTTTATTTTAGAAATTTTTGAAATAATTCTTGACAATCACCAGTTTCTTAATTTGCTTTTCACTGTAAAGTCATATAGTGGATGATATTCCAAATACATGATATCATGCTTTTCAAGTTTTTAAATAGGTCATCATGTTTTTGAGAAAAAAAAATAAAAATTCAAGAACAATCTTGTGGATCTTGGTAGTTTTCACTTAAAGAAAATAAAATTTATCCTAAGCTTGGAGTAATTGTCTATTACTTTTGTTTTTCCCATTTTATGTTATTTTTCTTAATTTTTTTATAAATGTTTGGTGTTTTGTTCTTTTCCTTTGTTTGTTATCTTTTCAGAGATCATCTTATGATGTATAATAAAACCCCTACAGAGATCACTTAGAAACATAACATAAACATTAATACAATTAGTCATATGGCCTGGAAGGTAGAATGGCTTTCCATTCATTGCCTGTATTCAAACAGATAGCAAGCATCATCGTGAAGATCTTGATAGACGATAAATGAAAAGTAAGGTGTTTTTTTCTAGCTAACTTATTTTGATTGAAAGATGAACACAAATGAACTCCTATGCTTTATGGCTGGATTTACACAAACATAGGTATACCAATGCAAGCAAAAAAAGGAAAATGGAGATATGGTAATGTACTCAGGAAAAAGAAAAGCAAGGAAATTAAAATTCAAGCAATCAATCTACACCAAAAATTCTTCCCCAGGCAATGGCTGTGTTCCAGAGTGTGAATCTCAAGCTTTCTTTCAAAACAATCCCAGAATGTGTAGAGATCAGTACTTTCAAATGAAAAAGCAGTGTTTTTCCTAAAATCTTTGAAGAGATGAGAGTGATTCAAGAAGAACTCAGAGAAAATGTGAGCAGCAGAAATGACATGAAGATTTCGTCATTAAAAATAAGAAATTATGCTAGGTTAAGGTACAAAGAACGAGTCAGGTATTAGTGGCTAGACTAAAACTATGTGGTATAACTATATCAATAGCTGTACTCCTTGGACACAGTTATTAGATCTGATCAAAGTCATGATGTGTTATCATCTGTCAACCCCTAAGGAAAAAACCCCAACATATAACATAACATAGCAAAACAACATTAGAAAATCAATAACATGGATAGAAAAGAAGGTTTCAGACAAAAAACTTAGAAAAAGAGTATAGGAAGGAAACCAAGCTAATTTAAAATTGGTTTTGAGTGAAATAAACAAAAACTTGGAAGAAATACTATAAATGTATCAGAGTTAATCACCTGTTGTGGATTAACCCCAGCAGGCAGCTAAGCACCATGCAGCCGCTCGCTCATGACCCCATCTCAGCCATGGGGATGAGGAAGAGAATGGGGAATTGGAAGGGTAAAACTGAGAAAACTCATGGGTTGAGATAAAGACAACTTAATGGGTAAGCAAAAGTTGCATGCGCAAGCAAAGGAAAACAAGGAATTCATTCACTACTTTCCATCGGCAGGCAGGTGTTAAGCCACCTCCAGGAAAGTAGGGCTCCATCACGTGTAACGGTGACTTGGGAGGACAAACACCATAACTGCGAACATCCCCCCTTCCTCCTTCTTCCCCCAGCTTTTATTGCTGAGCATGACATCATATGGTATGAAATATGTCAGTTGAGGTCAGATGTCCCGTCTGTGTCCCCTCCCAACTCCTTGTGCACACCCAGCCTACTTGCTGGTGGGGGCAGTGTGAGAAACAGAGAAGGCCTTGACTCTGTGTAAGCACTGCTCAGCAATAACTAAAACATCCTTGTGTTATCAACACTGTTTTGATCACAAATCCAAAACATAGCACCATACAAGCTACTATGAAGAAAATTAACTCTACCTCAGCCAAAACCAGCACATCATCTTAAAGCAGTCATGTAAAACTGAGAAGGAATATTTTCTGTTTTTGGAGAAAATAGAAGAGGATGTTAAATTAAAATATAGAGGAAAAAAGTAATATTTATCAAGGCTGTCATTGAAAGGTGGGTGAAGGTAGAGCCACTCTTTCTACAAGACATGATCAAACTCCAGAAAAAAGGGATTACATAGAAGGGTAGTGAACTAATGATATTTTATTATGTTTTCAACATCAGCATTTGAAAAGAAACACAGAAGTAGCAAATGCTGGGACCAGATGGTATCCTTACCAAGACCAGCACAGCTCCTGGTGGTTTTATAAGAACTCCGTGAATGAATGCTGCATGCCAGGGCAATGCTAATTATCACATTTTGAACTACTAGCCTATCTCACGTTTAACCACCATGGGGAATCTGTTAACACTGTTCATATCAGAACATATCTATAACAATCTGTTTAGGCAAAGATATTTCCTGTGAGATGCAAACATAAAACAAGAGGTACCAAGGTTCAGATTCTGACTGACAAGCTAGTTATAAAAACTGTCAAACCAATGAAAAGGAACCTCTGGAGTAGAGTGGATGGATTACAACAATGCTTTTTATTCAGGCCTGTGTTTAGAAACATTGAAAACAGAGACTGTACACTACTGTGAATAACACAGCAAATTTTGGAGTTTTACTAATCATCACCAAAGACTGATAATTAACTATTCTTGATATCAGCTGGGGATCCTTCAAGGAGGCTTTTTTCCATTTATTCTTCAGTATTTGTATTTTGACTCCCTTTTGAAAAAAAGTTGGCTGGACTTTAGCAGGAAAGAGAATCTACTATTATATGTGTAAAACCTAAAATACTTGCAAGGCGAGATTAAGAGGACTGGACCAAGATGTAAGAAGAGATGGTCTGAGGAAGCAACAAATGACATTTTAAAAAATATAGTTGGTGTGTCCTCAGTAAGATTAAGAACAATGGATTTAAATCCATGAACCAAAAGGTCTCAACTGTATAATACTAAGCCCTTCACACAAACTTAGAATATTTGTGAAAAAGAGGTGAAGCAAGATATAAATAAATAGGATGCTAAGCATGATGTGATGGTATAATGTGTATCATTAGTGGCTGTTCAGTGCTGATGTAGAACAGACACCAGAAAAATCATAGAATCATAGAATAGTTCGGGTTGGAAGGGACCTTTAAAGGTCATCTGGTCCAACCCCCCTGGAATAAGCAGGGACATCTTCAACTAGATCAGGTTGCTCAGAGCCCCATCCAACCTGACCTTGAATGTTTCCAGGGATAGGGCATCTTCCACCTCTCTGGGCAATCTAGATACCTACATGAATTAATTGTGTCCTTTGTGATGAGCTTCTACAGGGGCTGAAAGAGGTAAGAACATTGCCTGAGCACCAGAAAAGATTAAATTAATTTCATATTGAATTTCGACAGGCTGTTGGAAGCCAGAAGATCAGACATTGTATTGATTCAAAAATCTTCCCATCCACAAAGCATACCCATAAAGACTATGAAAGAAACTGCTTTTTCTTTGGACAAATACCTCTCAGAGAAAGAAGAAAAAATCCTTCACAAATCTCAATTGCTAAGAAGAGAATCTGTAAGAATAATGAGAGAAAAAGAGAAGAAAAACCTGTTAAAATACCACATATAAGTGCCCTGTGGTCTAAAAGGCCTTGTGGTCTTAATCAGCTGGAGTTTTTCTTCAGCATATAGTCTCCAAAAAACTTGGTTTCAAACCTTTAAGCCATCTTCCACATTTCCACAATATATTGACCTGTAAGGATGCAACCGACACCAACCACTGAGACTTTATTAATTCATATCAATAGGAAATAAAACAAACAAACAAACAAAAATACAAATATTTAAAACATTGCATATACAGTAACTATTCATTAGAAAATGTTCCTATTACTCTGTGTAAAAAGCTTTTCAACCCTACAGGTGATATCACTACTTCAAAACGTTGTCAAGTGTGGCTTTCTGCTTTTGCTAAACAGATGGTAAGCACAGAAACAAGAGTCATAGTCTCAGTATTAGGAATTTCATTGCATTGACTACCAACATGAAAAATACTGAGGCTGAAAACGAAAAGTATACTTAATATGGTTATTCATACAAGAAGTAACCAGTTGTCCTTTTTCAGAAAAGGAAGACTTAAATTTTTGTTTTACATTCAGTGCTTCACTTAAGATAATACCTTAATTGAACCAAACCAGAAGAATAAACAAATCTTTCCTGACAGGGATGAGTGCAGGAACAATAATTTACTAATGCCTTTATCAGTACAAAATTAGGGGAAAAAAGTGAGAAAGTTAATGGATCTAATTCTCCTATCTCTTCTGAAAGTCTGGTACTAGACAAAATGTAACATATAAAAAAAATAGAATGCAAAGGTGAAGTTTTTGATTATCACAGTGAATTTTAAGTGGAATGCTATAAGAACTTATTAAAAATCCATTAAGAAGCTGAGGGATAAAATGAGGCTTCAGGAATTAAAAATACCTTTAGATAAACAGAGCCAATGAACTACAAAACATAATAAATGAAGAATAAAAGAAGTGAAAAAAATGTTAAGAATTTTTAAACGAAGACATTGTGCAGCAGTTAGATGTTATTTCAAAAAAAGTCCCTTATCTTGAATGGGTAGGAAAAATAATGCCTAAGCACACATAAGGGAATATATAGGATTTTGTACAGAAAGATTTTTCTGTTAAAGGTACCACAATTTACCTTCATTAATCTTTTTAAAAAATCCTCTTTTTTCTTAAAGAAAGTCAGAAACTAAAGTGAAAACAAGTATCCCATTGATCATCTCAGATCTGAATATAGCCACCTATACCTATGGAAGGGCAAATATCTCAGAATGTAATATACAGTAATATTTATAGGTATTATCAGGAATTCGCTCCTGTCTTTTTTGCAGTCAAACTCAAGGTCATACATGAAATGATTTGGGGGTTTTGGGGATAGGCCAGTCTTTTCGTCTTTTAATATAGAAGCTGCTGAAAAAGATTAATGAAGAGAAAAAAAAAGCTTAAGCAGAAATATAAAAGGGAACTAGACAGGGAAAGGTGATGGGGTAACACTTTGGTTGCTTTGGTTTATCTGTGCTTTATTGTCAGTGATAATTTTTTTTTTCATACCATAGCATAGCATAGCATCATTAAGGTTGGAAAAGACCTCTAAGATCATCAAGTCCAGCCATCAAGCCAACACCACCAGGCCTCCTAAACCAGGCCCCGGAGTGCCATGTCTACACCTTTTTTGAACGCCTCCAGGGATGACGACTCCACCACCTCTCTGGGCAGCCTGTTCCAATCCCTAACCACTCTTTCAGTAAAGAAATTTTTCCTGATGTCCAATCTAAACCTCCTCTGACGCAACTTGAGGTAATTTCCTCTAGTTCTATCGCTAGTTACCTGGGAGAGGAGTCCAACACCCGCTTCACTACAACCTCCTTTCAGGTAGTTGTAGAGAGCGAGAAGGTCTCCCCTCAGCCTCCTTTTCTCCAAACTAAACAACCCCAGTTCCCTCAGCCACTCCTCATAAGACTTGTTCTCTAGGCCCTTCACCAGCTTCGTTGCCCTTCTCTGGACACGCTCCAGCACCTCCCATTATAGTGTAAGATTTACTATTATCTCTTTTTTTTAACAGACTACTCTGGGTCTGCCTTTCAGCCTCAGCAGGCACATGAAAACAGAAATCCACAGATTTGTGCGGAGAAACATTTTGCTCTTTGTGCCAAATCTTCTGAATCCGTAAATTTACAGCGTATGCTTATTTAAAAAAATGGCCTTATTTGCATTTCAAAATTGTACTCATTGCAACAGCATGGGTGTAGGAACTGTCAGTTTTTCTGAAGAATACCTAATATTGATTTGGTTTAAGAAAACTCATTACCAATGTCAATAAAATTAATAAAATCAGAAGTGTCTCTACACAGCAGGTTGCATCAACCCAGTCAGATCATCAAGAGATTTTTTCTCATGGGCACAAGCCTTACATAAAGTGGAATATTCATGGACCATTGATGCTTGAGCATAAGATTAATAATGCTGTAAATGCTTATATACATAGTTCATAGACTATTCACATGGATCTCATAATTCAAGTAGATCTTAGATGCACGGAGTTGCACTGATAGTCTATTGTTTTCTGTTAGATGGACTCTAAAATATCAGTACTATACTACTAATCTAGATCCTCATTTAAGCACCTAAATCTAGACAAGATTAACTCAACATAGCTTCAGTCTCTGTTGATACATCCTTATTCATGACTGGAGTTCTTAGGCACAGCAGCAACAAAAATATCATCAGAGTCCTCTCACTGTCATCTTGTTGCCATGTTGCTGCTTACTAAGATATATCAGTGAACTCCAGATCTGGAATGTAAAAAGTAATAACAGTAGTATACTTATAATATGAATTGCACACAAAGCTATGTGCATTCAAAACAAACTTGCATGATAGAATACAGTATGGAAGAAAAAAATGATACACCTTTTCGTCATACCTTGGTCATTCCATTTTTAATTCCTTTCCTTCCTAAATCTCCAAGTAGGGTAAAATACTAAAATCTAGTGGTAAGGTCTTATGTTGAAAAACAGATGCTGTCTCACCACACTTTTGTGTTTGAAGGAATGCCTCTGCAAATATTGACAAATGAAATACACCCTTGTCAGTGTTATTTGCAGCCACTTCAAATATGAGCTTCTAGGACAAACTTTTCAAGGAAAAAAATATCTGATGCAATTAGTGTATCACATTTACACCTAAGCCAATGCAGGACTTAGAAAGGTCAATCACCCCGGTTGCAGATTGTGTCTATTCCTTTAGATTCTTATTATTCTAAAATAAGTACTGATAATAATGTGACTTTATAATGCCATCTAATGACAACAAGCAAATACGATGTAAGACAATTTCTGATTATGTTATCAACACCATTAAAAACTAGTTGCTGCTACTTTGATAAACATATCAGTATTTAAGTGTTTCAAGCCATAGAATTAGGGAACTAGAATCAGCAATGACAAGATATGTCTTCTTACATTACCCTCTGCTTCTCAGAAAAGAGAATAAAGACCTGTTGCAAATGAATATAAGGAGATAGTATTTATATCTTAATTAGATCTCACTAAAATATGGGAATCTCATATTTTATAGGAAATGTCAAATGTTTTAAATGTTCTTTCAGTCTAAATAAAGATGAAAGTTTAAAATTTGACAGACTTTTTTTTTCCATCAGAGAGAGAATACAATAACGAAAAGATGTTCAACAGTAATTAAGAAATAATCCAAAAGCAGAAAAAATGCCCTAAATACTTCAAGCTTTCAACACTCAGGTACAATTTGTGGTTGAAAATTTCAATGTAATCCAGATGCTCCCAATGGTTTCTTTCAATGGAATCTTTTCTACAGATAAGCTAGATCCTCAGGTTCTGCTGATCTAGGTCAACTCCAAACTACAGAGTGCTGATGGCTTAATCCATTGTTGTCAGTAAGCATTAAGTTGTATTTTAATATGAATAACATAGTGACAGAACGAGCCAATCTGAATTGAAGGCTATAATGTAATCATTCATGAAATATGAATGACTATGCAGTATGAGGAAAGTAGCTAAATCTAACCTTAGTAAAATAATGAATAATTTTTCTTTGTAAAAAGCGTTGGTGTAAACTTACTTTCTAGTTTGCAAAGAAAAAGTAAGCTATTTAACATCTTAGTTTTATCACTTCAAAAAATGTTGTTTTCTTATCAAGCTGAAATTATATCAAGTCTTTAAGGGGTATTCTAATGTTTCTTGTAATTATTAAGCACAACCTTGCTCACGCAAGAGGTTATTTTCCGTTATTTTCCATTTTTACAGTTTTGCATCCTTTCTTTTATCTATTCCCATATAATTGACTTCTTTTAATCGCTCCTTTTCACAGCCTCTATCTTTCAAATTTGTGCTTACTTTTATGCTCACCTAAGTTTTAGGAGTTCTCAGAATATGAAATTCTGGTATAAATGCAGTTGCACTAATATAAAAAACAATTCTTTGGGTAAGTTTCTTCTTAACAAATTTTAGTTATGTAGTAGGCATCTGACCTAAAGCTAGACCATGAAGAGAGAAATGTGCTTTCACAGGATTACTCATTGTGCTGATTTCAGAAACCTATTTTAGCATGGGATGAATCCCTCTACTACTTAGTAGGGAACTACTCAGTAAGGTCCCCTGGGACAAAGCTTTTGAAGGTGCTGGGGTCCGTCAGTGCTGGTCACTTTTTAAGTACCACCTCCTAAGAGCACAGGAGCAGGCAATCCCAAAATATTGCAAGTCAAGCAGGCGAGGTAGAAGGCCAGCTTGGCTGAGCAGGGATCTTATTCTAGAGCTAAGGCAAAAAAAGAAAATGTATGGCCAGTGGAAGCAAGGTCAGGTGACATGGGAGGACTACAGGGAAGCTGTTTGCTACTGTAGGGAGGAAATAAATGTGGCCAAAGCTCAGTTAGAGCTGAAGCTGGCCAGTACTGTGAGGGACAATAAGAAGGGCTTTTTTAAGTATGTCAATAGCAAAAGGCAGGCCAGAAATAACATTGGTCCACTACGTGATGAGC
>WAAD01030066.1:11904-37215 GCA_013389945.1 Fregata magnificens
GCAGCTACTAGAGAGTGTCCAGAGGAGAGCCACAAAGATGGTGAAGGGTTTAGAGGGGAAGCCGTATGAGGAGTGGCTGAAGTCACTTGGTCTGTTCAGCCTGGAGAAGAGGAGACTGAGGGGAGACCTCATCGCGGTCTACAGCTTCCTCACAAGGGGAAGAGGAGGGGCAGGTGCCGATCTCTTCTCCCTGGAGACCAATGATAGGACCCGAGGGAATGGCAGGAAGATATGCCAGGGGAGCTTTAGGTTGGACATTAGGAAAAGATTCTTCACCCAGAGGGTGGTGGAGCACTGGAACAGGCTCCCCAGGGAGGTAGTCATGGCACCAAGCCTGACAATATTCAAGGAGCGTTTGGACAATGCTCTCAAACACATGGTGTGAATTTTGAGATTGTCCTATACAGGGTCAGGCCTTGGACTCGATGATCCTTGTGGGTCCCTTCCAACTCAGGAGATTCTATGATTATATGAAACTATGTGATACATAACTGGTGAGCTCCGGTTACTCTATAAACAAAATTACTCTGAAGATTTATTCCTGTTGAGACCAAGGGAAAGGATCATTGCAGTCTTACCTGTACAATCATGTGTTTCTCAAGCCTATCCTGGATCGTGAGCAGAGGGGTATGTGAGTCCTTTCTAAAGACAGCCTCCCTCAATGGGAATGGTGATCTGCCTCATGGCAGCAAAAATTTCTCACTGAGCAGGTGTACTCTGCAACATCCATCCCGTCAGCTGTAGACCTCCCTGTGGTCCGGTCAGCTCAGCACCATGTGCTCAATACCCAACAACAGGCTTTCCAGGCAGCTGCCTTTTCTACCTCATTGCTACTGCCTCCCACAAACCACATCATCTGCCATGTGTTTAGGGCCCAGCTGCACTCAGTTCTTTAAAAGGTTACTTGTAATAGCAGTGGGGTGCCTAAGGACCAGGCTTTTATTAGTTTTTATCCTAAGCACGTTCAGTGCTTGTACAGGCAGTGAATCCATTCAGAATATCTGTGCACTTTTTTTTATCAGCATAAAGCTTACCTGGGCAACTATATGATAAATAGCAAATAAAGATGTAAAGTCAACAAAACTGGCAAATGGGGAAAGGATATATAGAGGTTGGCCATTATTTGGGAGGGAACGAGGGTGGTAAGCAGGGTGAACTTGGGAGGAGAAAAAAGTAAATTATGCAATTGAGATTGTAGGGTGTTCCTGTTGAGTAGCCCTGCACAAGATCAGTGGAGTTTGCAGCAGAACAACAAATCTGTCACTTCTTTGATATTTGCATCTGATTTCACCCTTTGGCTCAGGCACCTGGGTTGCTCTCCCTAATACGGGCAAGGGAATGCTAAAAGGGGATGGACCAGACATCCTGATTTCCTAACAACTGGCACATACACAAAGAGGGGACATCATAAGATTTGTTTCCTAAAGAAATCAGGCTGAGGTGCCTCTCTGGCACCTCGTTGTTCTTTCATTGGGAGGTGGTTTATATTATCATGCAACTATTTATACCAGTGTTGTTAATTCATATTTACATTGGTCTGAGGTAAAAATCAGATGCCAGCAGAGTTCCTGTAGCAAAATATTCCCCTAAGGCTTTGCTCTTCACTGTCTGTCTTTCCTGCAGCCAGGTGCCCTGCATAGAGTAAATATTAATTGTTAATGTTTTTATATGGTGAAGCTTTACATTGAAATTAGAAGATTGTGGAATGATCAAAATGTAAGTTGAGTTTTTACACTCAGTGGCAATGCTTTTTGTGATTGCCATTCAATCTTGACTGCGCCCTTGTTGTTACCAAAGCCTAGTTAAGGACTACTTTACCTTGAATGTTCTCCTTTCATAAAAAAGATCCAACAGTGGCTGATAATTGGCACAGTGAGTTATGTTATGTCTTTCAAAGCTTGCGGTACAGGGATTCTTCCAAAATAAATGAGCATGCCCTTTGCGCGTTCTCATATTCTGATGATTTCTGCCTGTCTGAGTGGTGGGTTTGGAGCAGAATTAAAGTATCCACATACGAATGTAATTAGGTATATGTGACACACATAGAGGTTGAACAGTGACAAAGCTCATAGGGCAATTAGTGAAAATTCTCTTGAGTTCCTGAAGTGGCATATTGATGCTAAACCTAACACAGTTGACCAGTCCAGTCAGGTGGGTGAATATATCCAGTTTCACTTGTCTTCGTCCATGTCTGATGTGTCATTATCCATGACTTCCTTAAGTTATTTTCATCTACTGTATCAATGGATGCTATGTCTAACTCTTTCTTTTTTTTTGAGGAAACATGAAGTTTCAAAGCACAAAGAGAGAACAGTGCACATGAGCTACACGCTTTGGACAGCAGATGATTTATGAGGCTTGACAAGGCAATTTACAGATTTTCTACTTCTGCATTCAGAATGTGCTCTGTGTCTAACAGGAACTCCTATTAATTACCACATGAAACAAAGTCACAGTTGTTGTGACATAAAATATGGAAGATTATTTTTAAAAGTACATATTTGATCATGTATCATAGTTGAATGAATTCAGAATCAGTGTAAAGGAAATTTGATCATTATTTGTCCCAGCTTGTGGTATATAAACTAAAGTGAAATCCCATTTCTCAAATAGGTAAAAAAAAAAAGTGGACAATAAAGGGAAAACAAAAAAAAACCCCAGCCACAGTAAGTTAGTTGATTAAATATATCTTGGCAGTTTGGAGCATATTTAAAGCCAACTTTGGCATATTACATACCTGGATTTGCTGCATTTCTATTCTAATAATAATACAACATAATGTAAGAGGATTGCTTCACTGGAGTATTTACTACTGAAGAGAAAATTGCTTTTATGATTATGCACCCCCATCAAAATTTACAGAAATGTTGAAGACCATAAAAAAAAAAATCATCAACAAATTATAAGGTTTGCATTCTCCCATTTACATGTGTACAGCACTCTCACTAGTGTTAAAAGGGTTTAGGTACCTGCACTGAAGGATAAGCATAGCTGATTGGATTTTTCATTGTAATTTGCATTGTAGTTTTTCCTGCTAAGGATTATCTATTGGAAAATGGCATTTACTATAATTTGTCATTTTTAATGATTTAAAAAATAAATTAGATATAAAATTTCTGTGATAGAACATATGTGAATGGTTCCCAGAAACTTAATTTCTCTCTTCTTTTATTCTCTCCATATGCAAAATTCAATATTTGAGCAGTGTGACAGATCATCTAACTCAGATGAGGCTGTTTCTGTGCCCTGTGTATATACCCTTACCCTGTCTGGATACTTTTTCTCTACCTGCAATTCATCTGGTTATTAAAAAACACACTATCTTCTCAGTAGAGGAACCTATATTTCTGTTACAACAGCAATTATAAACCTAACTGCTATAAACGTCTCTAACAGTGACTTTCTATTAACACTTATATGTATATCTGTTATCTGATATACATATCTGTCCATAACAGTTAATAATTTCTCAAAAAATGACTTTACATTTACTACTTAATATTTTGGAAAGTCAGGATATTTGCTCAGGAGCCTATGTATCAATTTAGAAAGCTTTGCTATTATAAAACAGAAATCTTGGTCTTGATATCATTTGCACCAGCTAGACCTATTTTATGGCAGCAATGGCTACGTTATGTCTTCCACTAGGAAGGGAAAAATGTAAGCAAAGAGTCGTTTTAAGCAGGTAATTTGCAGAAAAAGAGAAACTAAATCTTCCTCTCTTTTTGAAGCCGGAGTAGCAGTGATATGTAATTCTGAAGAGGATTATTAATTAGTGACAGAAAAGATATTTACCTGTTGTGCCATTTCTTGTGTCCATGCAACAAAATGGGATTAGGTGTCATATTTCTCCACGATGCAGAGGGATAACTGTGCTCTAAACTATAGATCTGCTTAGTGTAGAAAAGACCATTTCTTGAGATACATCTCTTAGTTTGGATGTTACTCTATTTCTGTTTTCCACTAAGATCATCACTGCAAATGACAGAATGGGTAAGTCATTGGCAGGAAATACCCTGCCTGAGTTATTCTTATTATGTTGAGCGTATGGCTCCATTGTCTGTCACCACTTAGACCTGTTTCTCATTATTTTGTTGCTGAAATGCTTCTTGATTTCTAATCTGATCACCAGGGCTTTGCTTCATGGGCTTCACAAGAACAGTTTTTCTGTTAGGACCATGAATTCTATTCAAAGCAAGTATAAGAGTTTTAAAAAGAGTGTATTATGCTTAATGTCACAAATTCTATTTTTTTTCTTATGAATGTCTCTAATTAATCGAGCTACCCTTTGACACAAAACATTTTAAAAACTCCATTCAAGCACTTTTTCCCTGATCTGCCAATTCTTGCCTATTTTTTCATGTGTCCATGGATTTGTATAATATGACATGAACTGATCTTTTTCTTCCCCCAAGCTTCAAGGTAATTCATTCCAGAACTAGTTCTGTAACAGTGGTCTGAAAAATAACTAAGCACACAGAAGTGCCAAATTTTAAAGCATGTTAGGAGGCACCCAGTGCTTTGAATACGTGAGTGGTATTCAACGGTGAAGAGCTGAAGAGATGATGAAGTCAATGAATAAATTCACAGAGAACTACAAAAAAATTGCAACATGTCACCCTGACATGACCCAATGTACTCTTGTATTGATGCAACATCACAGTGAAAACACTGCAAAGCAATATCAAGGCACCCTGCTGTGATTACTTTGTGGTTCTCTGTGACTATTTGACACTGTATTTCTTATCTTCCTTCTCTTTCTTCTTACTCTCGACTTCTTAGAGGAGCCAGGTTATCTCACATTGTGTATCTCTTTCCCTCTTTTTTTAACCCCTTTTTCACTATTTTTTTTTCTGTCATGGATGATTTTCAGTGACTTGGGTTTATTTCTTCATAACTTTATGAATGTCAAGGGCCATTAAGGCAACTGCAGAGATCTTACTCTCTGGGTATTTTCTGGTCATAGACAATAGAAAAAGATCTTTATAAAGTCTCCTGACTATACAGGAACTATAGGCAGGGATCAAAAAATATACATGTCCCTGTACTCCAGAAGGATCTCACTAACTCAGGCCTTTGTGAGCCTTGATATTATAATTGTCATTATAATAGGAAATAAGTTGACTTTTAAAAAGGAGAGTCTTCAAGCTTTCAGTATCTCAAATTTCAGCCCTAATGCAAGATGTGAGAGGTACAGATTCAGCACAGCATATGGCTTTAAAGTTGTTATTACAGATTTAGAGCATGTAGGCGTTTTCTGTCCTGTGAAATTACTTCCCATGAAATATAGTCTTCAATTTGCATTTACTCTGCTATCCTCCATTATTTGATCCTCCATTTATATTTTAACTCCCGCAGCACTCACTACTGGATAGTGCCAGCTGTTGAGTCAGCAACTTGAATGCAGCTCAGACACTATGATTACTAAGTTTTATCTTCTAGTCTCTGAAGATGCAGCCACCTGCTTTGTTGCAAAGAAAAATGACTCATATTGCACAGACAAATACCTGGATACTCAGAGTGAGTTTTATATGATGTTCAGTGTGAACTTAAAAGGGAAATATAATGATGTATCCCACAGGAGGTATAGCAATAGCTAAAGGTAAATTTGGGAGACTTATGCTCGATGAATGTGCAAAATAAAATAAGGATGGGGGAACTTTACTCTCCCTGCTCATCCTTATCTTTTCACATGGTAGCCCAAAACATTCTGAACACAAGGACAGGAGAACATTTCTGGAATAAGTGGGATATGAGTATCCTGGATGTGTTTCTACCACAAAGGCATGAGTGCTGCTCAAAGGTCAGGAGTAAACAATGTTCATTTTGAGCTATGAAGACTGTGGTTTGGATTCTAGTAGATTAGATGCTGCAAATGCAACCTTAAAAGTAGTAAACCAGGTTACATATCTGATGTAAAATGGTGAGTATAAGAGGATCATAGAAAACAAGCAGAATGATATTTTTCAAACCCATTCAGTTCAATAAGTGTTCCATTTCTGTTAGAAACTAGAGAAACTAGAAATTGAGGCTGAAATTCATCTGCCATAAAATTTAAATAGCTGACTTGTAGAGCTTAGCTGGTCACCTATGGTTTCCTTTACTGTAAATAGAGGTGAATCAGAACACCTAATTGATCTCATTATAAAGGAAATACCTGAAATACATTAGATTAATCACACCCTAAAAAGCACTAATTCCTCTTTCTTTTTCTATAAAAACAGCCTCACTGATCAGCTATGCTCTAGATGTACACATCACAGATGTATCTTCTCTTTGGTGCGCAATTCTTCCATGAACCATTGAAAAATTTTAGATGTTTTTATACCTGTAATAATTTATAAAATTGGAACTCAGAAGATCGCAACCTTTACATCTGTACATCTTTTTCTAAACTATGCTAGAAAAAAATCACAGATTTAAATATCAAGTGGGACAAATATTCCACAGATATATTATAACCCACCAACAGTGACTCCACAAAACATTTCTGAATGTTACAGACAAGCAACTAAATGAACAAAGTATTATTATTAAAGTTAATGGTAATAGAAGAAAAAATTCTGTGTTAACAATTCCTAGTAAGCCTTCAGTAAAAGTAAGTAAATCTGATTAAATTTTGCATTCTTTTAATAATTTGCTGAGAAGCAGAAAGTGATCAGAAACTATCACGCACATTCTTCTCCTCTGTCCTTCCTCTGACCTGCTGTCAGTCCTTGTTTGCTTAGTATTTCCATGATAACAGAATAAGGGAAGCAGCAGTCCACAGGAAACCCACATGCAGGTAGTGAAAATGATAAAGCACCGATTTTTTTTTCATAGAACCAAAAATATTCCTCTGTATGTCTGACAGTAACATTCCTAAAGAACACCACCTTTTTTCTTTATTCATGGTTGAATATTGTCTCATTTCAGAGGTGAATGGTTGCTGCTGATCCTAACTTTTTGAATAGTTTCATAGGAAAAAAGCATGGGTCTACGAACTTACACCAAAGAGCATCTCAGTTATGCGGTTTGCAGTGCAGTTTGGGACAAGTTTCCACAAGAACATCCAGTGGCTGAGATTGAGGCATTTGTTCTAACTATTGAAGAGAGGTATCACATTTTCCTTGCTGTAAGTTTTTAAAACCACAGCTTTTCTTTATTTTACTGTCTTTCATGATCTTGCCCCTCTAAGTTGATTATCATGTGGCCCTGTAATACCTCTTAGCAATTTTTTTGATTTAGTAATGATGACTTCCAAGTTCTACCTCTTCTGCCCCTAAAGCAGAAGTCACCTTGGCTGTGATGCCTATAAAAAACAATTGACATGAGAGTCTCATATGGAAAATATTCCTATCTAAATGTCCTTATTCAGCATCATTCATGGACTGTGTGTCATTGAGTTTCCCTGAAAGGGAGAAATTGTTTCTCTCAGCAAGCAGCATGAAATGCTGGCCTGTGAATACTTGCCTGTACCTCTTGCCCTCGAATTTCAGATGTCTAATACTTGTATTGATAGTCTTCTTTTTTTTTTAAATGGCCCTAGACTTTTTTTTGTCTTTTTTTTTTTTCCTTATATATAGAAAAGTGTGACTAGATGGAAGAATATATCATAGTTTTATCTCCTGATAACATATTTAGACAACCTATTACAAAATAATGTTAGGAACAAACCATCTGTGGTCATTCCCTCCAACATAAAAAAAAAAAACAGGAGGAAGAAATTCTCATTTCCAAAGTGAACACTCAACTACATTTAAAAGCTTTGCTTTCTGTTTCATAAAGAAAACGATCACTCCTTTCTGATTGCATATGGGTTACACTAACTACCTTAAGTCCAGCAGAAGGTTTTGGATTTTGACTCTCATTCTAAAATAAATTCTTACCTAGGATGTCAAATATGCATAGGGGTCCAGGAAAGCAATGCAATTTCAGAGCCTTCCTTTGCTCTTGCCCTAGGTTTTTCTTACCAGATGGCTTGTGCGTATTCCATGTGGTGTTAAAAACACTGCTCTGGGATTTCCAGGTCTCCTCGTGTTCCATCTAAGAGGAACTTTGGCACTTACCTTACCATTCCGAATTCCCCCTCAGAGCTTAGGTGGCTGCTTTATAGTGGTTTCAGTGTTTATTTTGGCCTTGTTTAAGTCTGCTTGTGACTATGTGTGGTGTTGGTATGCGGTCCCGTAATATAAATTGCATATAATTATCCTAAAATTGCCCATGGCTTTTGAGATCACTTTTTCACTTTACTCAACAGCTGATGGAATCTTTCCTCATAAATCTCATTAATCCACACATCACTATCTATAAGAGTAGCTGAGTTACTTGCAGTGATGATTCAGTGGTTCAGCTGGAATATCTTCATATTGGGTTTTAAAACTGGCTAATTCTGAGACTTATTTGCAGATTTTTCCGCAAACTATATTATCCATTGGATCTGGACTTTGTGTGTTGAATGTTTCACTGTAACATCTGAACCAAAATACACATTCATTGAAACAGAGTTTTAAAAGTAAAAGACCTTCAGGTTAGGATAAACTTCTGTAGGAAGTGTATGTGTACTTTTGTAGTTATGGTGTACACCTTTTGTATAATAACCTGGTGATGAAAACAGTCACGTGAGAAGTAGATCTTCTATAACTTTTTTGAACCCACATCCTAAAATATGTCTTCCTAAGAATAAGGTATTCACCCTTTTGGTGAAGGTAGGCTACTGAATATCCTGGGAAACTTGCGGTCAGAATGAAAGCCAGCAAAGTAGAATTTGACTTCAGCCTACTGATTAGGATATTTAGTTGGTACTCATCCTGCTTATAGTGATGATTTCCTATTCAAAAAATCATTATGCAGATACACTGCACACTTCTCATCCCTTCAAATACTTCAGCATTTATACATTTTTTACCAAGTCTTTGACAATGACTTGGTGACTTCGAAAATGAACTCTGGGTTTTGGGCAGAAGACCTCTTAGTGATGTACAACTTCTACATCTGCATAACCGGAAGGCAGAACCAAATGCTTCTCAGAAGTTCACAGTGGAAAGATAAGAGGCAATGGTCACAAGCTGGAACATGGGGATTTCTGACTTAATATAAGGGAAACATTTCTTCCATGAAGCTTGTCAAAGATTGGAACAGAGTCCTAGAGATGTTGAGGAATTTTAATCCTTGGAGATACTTTAATATTAACTGGACAAGACCCTGGGCAACCTGCTATAACTCCTGCTTTGAGCAGGAGGTTGGACTAGATGACCTCTGGAGATCCGTTCTAATCTATATGTTTCTATGACCTCACTGTGGGAAAGTTTGGGAAAGCTCAGAGATTTCCCATCCTTTTTAGGCAACATCTGCCTGTCCACTCAACATCTGCAGGCCACATATGTCTGAAGTATCTGCACCTGCTAGCAATCCATAATAGAAATGTGATTTTTTAAATTTTACAAACTTCTTACCTATTGAGGACAGGGACCCACCAGAGATTCCTTGAGAACATAGAAGCAAAGAGTGTTGTAAGAAAACAGCACTGTGGTGAAAGATGTGTCAAATTGATATAATAATGACATGGTGAAGAGCTGGGAGGTGCAAGGGTAGATGCAGATCTGCCATAGGAAACCAGACATCATTTTTTCTACCCCTGATGTAACAATTCGTTTTGTTTCACTTTTTAAATAGAGAGACAGTCTAATCTAAACCATCTACAGACTGCAGAGGCTGGGGATGACTAGACAACCATGCCTTCTCTTTCTGAAAATTGCCTTTCTTATTTGCTCAACATTTGGCTCCAGGACTCTTTCATTCCTGGCTGCATATTGGTCCAGATATGACATTTGATAAAGGTTCAGTCCCACAGAGTTCCCACAGGGGTTGTTGATGAAGTTGTCCTTACATACATAGGAGCTTTGGGATGTAATGCCTTGTGTTTGAGATGTTTGCAATACAGAGTTCAAAATATGAAGAAATTGTTTGCATAAACATCCACATTGCACTCATCTTGAAGATAACTGAGATCCATCCCTAAGAGCCCATCTTAGGTTTCAAAAACTGGCATATGGTGTCTGACTTAAATGTCTCAATCAGGCTCAGTGGATCCCCTTTGCATTTCTGTAATTTTAATGTTGCAAAAGTCACCATTTACATAATGCTAGTAAAAAAACCAGCAGTTTTTTATGTTTTTTTATGAAGACTTTAGCCAAGTTTTCCCTTTAAGATTTTTGTTATCTATGAAATCATTTACTGACTGTTATAAAGGTAATTAATCTTTCTGAACAAATTAAAAATCTCTGTTGTGGTGACTTGGGAATTCTGATGTCCTCATGCAAACTCATCTACATTTTGGTAACATCTGTTCCATAGCCACTAACTGCTAAACAGAATAATGGATGATTAATCTGAAGAAAACATGCTTTCTAAAAATTTTTGCTACGATGAGTAAAAGTAGGTAGATTGATTCTGGCCTACATAATTTGTCATATCCATGATATCCAGCCATATCTTCCAGTAGACAAGTGCTGAAAAGAAGAAATCTATTGTCATGACACCAAAGGTTGCATGAACACTGACTGATTTAATTCAGATTATTCTCACTGATTTCAAGTCCTATCTGACCAAGAAACACATCAAAACCTGTCATACTGAATGTGCTATACAAAGCTCCAATGTAAAGAACAACCTTCAGGTATACCTTTATTGAACAACTTTTAGTGCGGTTGAGAACAGCCTACCACCATATTCTGGGGACTTTTGCCATGCAGTGGTGCCATTGCATAGAGAGGTCTACTTAGTTAAGTGTTTCGAGATATACTTCTGTAGTCTTCCATGCACTCACTGTTCATGGGAGAAACACTCTTGGAGTTCAGGAATAAAGACGAAAACAGCTGTTGCACTGCTGGTAGAACAGACAAACTCAGGTCCTTGCATTTTGGAAAGAATTCCAAGTTTCAGTTCAAATACTGACAGGAAGCTGTCTTTGCTAAGACCTGCAAAGCTGATCTGATCAGCTCTGCCTGACTTTTTCTAATTTTACTGCTCTGAAGAATGAAGACTGTAGTAATAAAAATCAAGACTGTCAAGACTTCCAGTAACAGAGTTATTCCTTTTAAAGTGAAGAAGGTTGGGGTTAATCACTTTATTTTTTCATACGCCTAGTTTAAGGAAGACATGTTAAAGTACCTTCCTAAATGAAGGCGATCATAGACAAAAATGATCTAAACGGAGCTCAGTTACCTTGTTATTTTAGTTTGTTTTTTTTTTTTAATTTTGTTTCCTATTCTATATTTTTGTGGATGCCACATTAATGCAGTATTTCCGTTTAATAGGAGTTTAAGATATTTGTCTAAGATTGTCTTTCATTTGTTAATGGGTTTTTAAAGCAATTTCCAAAAGTGAAAATTACGCTTTCAGTGTAAATTGCATCATTTCATTGGAGTGAAGTTTTCACTTCATGATTTGCTTTCCCTCTACTGAACAACTAGAAACTGCATAGTAAAAACCCTTCTTTACTGACAAACTAAAAATTTGTCTGCAAGAAAAATGCTGACTGGATTTAAATCCATCATTTCAATCAAACATAAATCATAGTATGCAGTGATGAAAAACTTTTCAAGATATAGAATCTTAATTGCATATGTATAGCACTTTTTCTTCTGATAAATTTTAGGAAGCAGGAGATTTATGAATTATTGACTATTGTAAACATAATCCAATGCAATAGAGGAACCTGGCTGGACGCCAGGTGCCCACCAAAGCAGCTCTATCACTCCCCCTCCTCAGCTGGACAGGGGAGAGAAAATATAACGAAAGGCTCATGGGTCGAGATAAGGACATGGAGAGATCGCTCAGCAGTTACCGTCATGGGCAAAACAGACCTGACTTGGGGAAATTAGCTTAATTTATTAACAGTCAAATCAGAGTAGGATAATGAGAAATAAAACCAAGCCTTAAAATACCTCCCGCCAATCCTCCCTTCTTCCTGGGCTTAACTTTACTCCCAATTTTTTTCTACCTCCTCCCCCCGAGCAGCGCAGGGGGACAGGGAACGGGGGTTGTGGTCAGTTCACACGTTGTTTCTGTCGCTCCTTCCTCCTCACACTCTTCCCCTGCTCCAGCGTGGGGTCCCTCCCATGCGAGACAGTCCTCCATGAACTTCTCCAACGTGGGTCCTTCCCACAGGCTACAGTTCTTCACGAACTGCTCCAGCATGGGTCCTTTCTGTGTGGTGCAGTCCTTCAGGAACAGACTGCTCCAGCGTGTATCCCCCACGGGGTCACAAGTCCTGCCAGCAAACCTGCTCCAGCGTGGGCTTTCCGTGGGTCACAACCTCCTACAGGCATCCACTTGCTCTGGTGTGGGGTCCTCCACGGGCTGCAGGTGGGTATCTGCTCCACAGTTAACTTCCATGGGCTGCAGGGGGACAGCCTGCCTCACCATGGTCTTCACCACAGGCTGCAGGGGAATCTCTGCTCCGGCACCTGAAGCACCTGCTCCCCCTCCTTCTTCACTGACCTCGGTGTCTGCAGAGTTGTTTCTCTCACATATTCTCACTCCTCTCTTCAGCTGAAATTGCTCAGGTTTTTGTTTCCCCTTCTTAAATATGTTATCTCAGGGGCACTACTACCATCACTGGTGGGCTCAACCTTGGCCAGTGGCGGGTCCGTCTTGGAGCCGGCTGGCATTGGCTCTATTGGACATAGGGGAGGCTTCTAGGAGCTTCTCACAGAAGCCACCCCTATAGCCCTCCCCGCTACAAAACCTTGCCACACAAGCCCAATACAGCATCATTATCCCTGTACTGTACACGAGCTAAGTAAAACAGAGAAGAGAAAACTAGTATTACCAAAGGCATACAGCTGTGCACCCAAATAAATCACAGGTGTGATTATATTTGAGATTAAGGTACTGCTTTTAGGTGTCTTCAAGTAAAAGTCTTTGTATGAGTTAGATATCTGAGCTTCTATTACAGTCAGTGGAAAGAGAGTAAATTAGTCATTGGCGCCTTAATTAGTTTGCCTAAATATAAGCCTCTAACAACATTTGAGACACCCTAGGATATCCGAGATATCTGCAAGGGTCCAGCAGTGGGAGACTGGTTACCTTCTGGAATGGTAGGTGGGTGGCAGAGAGAATACCCCAGGCCAACTCAAATTACATTAAACATCTCTGTGTGAGCAATTGAATCAAGTTCTAGGTTTCTACATTAGACTGATCCAATACTATCGCAGACTCCATGGACTGTATTGACTTGGTCTCCACTAGCTATAGCCTATCTCATGCAGATATCTACAGATGGACACCCAAAATATGGTTGCCTTATTCTTACACTTGATTATGTCCCTTAAGCTAAGTCCAGCTGTCTGAATGTCATCATCTCATGCCATCTGAGACGCTATACAGTATCCAAGATACAGTACTGGCAAATATAGTGCAGTACATAAATATTATTGGATATATGACCACCTCCTTCCAGAGTAGCAGCTAGAAGCCAGCCAGGATATTCTTGCATACCTCAAATGGCCCTGAATGCCTATGTTTAGATGACTAAACATAGCCAGGATTTGAATTTTCCAGTCTAATTAAAATAGCTTGCTGGTTCCAGCATAAATGGCCACTAATCAATTATACTGATACCAGCCAAGCAACCTGAACAATATATTATCTTCAGGGGTTAATGTTTCTGAATCTGAATATTCACAGAGGGCTTATTTGTTCACAAGATTTCTAAAAAGAACCAAGCCATCACATTTTTATTTAAGCTCTGAAAAATCCAGTTGACAAATTTTACCTGTTTCAGCCAGAGTATGAAGACTCAGAAGCCATCTCTGAAAAAACAGCAGACAGAAAGGCCTAAGTTAATATATGTATGTGCTAAAGTGAGCAGTTGTAAATATTATGTCAGCCTTCTATTTGGAAGAAGCAGTGCAGGAAAGAACATTAGTAGATTTGCTTTCTAACATTTTTTTAATTTAAAAGTGATTCATTGTGTTCTAAATCATACTTATGATGTTTTCTTTCTGTATTAAATCTTTGCTTACTAAGAAAAAGAATAATATTAAGGTGTTCTGGAAACACTCGATACTCACACTTGTCAAGATGTTTAACTATATAATCATGAAGGTGAAATTTTTTTTAACAGAAATCTGGCTTTTGATTTAACAAGGAGTTAAATTGAGAAGCAGGAAAAAATGCACAGAGCAGAAGTATAATCATGTGTGCTGAAGAAGTGTTCTTGGTATATGGGAAAAGAAAAAATAACAGATGTTGAATAAAAATTTTCCATTGCCTAATTACTACAGCAGAATTTATGTCCTGTGATTAATTCGGGGTTTACTCTCTTTACCCAGGAAGACTGCAATCATTGATTACTGTTAGTCTCTTGAAACCCCTGTTTCCCTGGCTGTTGATAACTAAGGTCAGTTGAAGGTTTCCCCATATGCGAGACTGAGCAAGTGAGTCCTCTGGACTGGCAGGGGTTTATGGTCTTTACTTTTTTCCATGGCCTTTACTTTTTTCCATGGCTTAGCTGAGTCTTCCCCCTTTCAAGCAAGCTGTGATTGTTTTGCTTTTTGCTGCAGAGAAGTTAGCATAGGATCATCAGATATGAATTTTGGGTACCTTCTAATTTGTTTTGTCTTCCAAATCCTTTCCTTTCCACAGCATGCTTCTTTCCCTGTTGGAGATAAAAAGAAACTAGTCACCATGGCACCCACGATATTTTTGCAAGCTTTTTGTAGACTTCAGTCCCCCTCTCATCATATCTAGAGTAGAAATGAAAGAGCACCGAGTCCCAACTCTATTCCTTTTAGCAGGACCATTGGGAGTGGTGCAGGAGTAAAAGAACTCTGTACATTACATGAGAAAAATATAAAAGGATTGCTTTTCCTAACCAGCTATTTCATTCTTTCATTCTGTTGCAGGCTAGCTTCCTCAACAAAGCAAGCAAAGACAATGCAAGACTAACAGATTAGTTCAATGATACACTTTGTCAGATAATATGGTGAGTTTTTAAAATCTGCAATATTAACCATTGATTATTTCTAAGGGGAGCTGTCTCCTTAAGACTTGATAATGTTCTGTTTCAAACAAATAGCCACTTTTAGGGTCACTTGGTTTTAAGAGTTTGACAGAGAAGAAAGCCAGAGTGCTCTCTCCCTCACAGTCTTCTTTCTCAGGTATACAGTAGTTAACACCTTACTTCATTGAAGATTCTTCAGATCAAAGCATTCTTTTTAACCACGGCTTATTGATAGAAGGGAGAGGTGAAAAAGAAGTGGAGAAAGAGTAAATGAGAACACGAGCTGGGAAGATTTCAGAGAAGGCAGCAGGCACTAGAGGTGGTCCAGGCAAGAAGTCTGTCTCACTGTTTTGCAAATGGTGCTACTGCAATGCAAGATAAGCAAAAGACAGCTGGATTTTTAGTTTTATTGTTACTCTGCTTGCACTTTAATATTGTTTACTAAGAGGAATGAGGTATGTTCAATGGACTAGTGTTAAGTGAAGAATGGTAATTCAGCTAGGAGGCATTCCTAAAACTACAAACTATAATGCCTTCAAAAAATAAAAGAAATTATTGGGAAAAAAGTCATACAAAACCAGAAAAAATGAAGACAATTTTGAAACTAATTTGAGGTAAAGAAGTTTTTCTGCCATCACCACATAATTGATACTCCTCTGAAGACACCAAAGAATATGGGTATTAAATTAAGTTTACAAAAAAAAACCAAATCAAAAAAACCAACCAAGATCCTAATGAAAATACTAAACACAAGCTGAGTTTTTCTTTTTTTTTTTTTTCTTTTGTCATTAAGACAATGATTGGTACTGCAAAACCAATTTACGGAGCAAGAATATGATGTTGATTAGAGAAGCTGGTTTCTTTAAAACCTTAAATACAAACTTGATATCTCAAAGTCACTAAGAGTTGTGACAAAGTCATAAGTTATTATTCAGGTAATGGAAAAGATCAGGAGAGATATTTCTGGGAATACCTGTATTGAATTATATAGCTATGACAATGAACAGTTTTAAGCCTTTGATGATGTTTTGTGATGTCTAGCACATCCACTGAGGCATTTTTAACAAAGACACAGCTGTGAGAATATGTGGTTTTGATGGGTGGCAAATAAATGACACCAGCACCTATCCATAGTGAAGTGGAGCTCTGAATTGGGAAGAATGATTCCCCAGAAAGTTCTTCAAGGTGTCTCACTCAGCAAGTTTGCTGATGATGCCAGGCTGGAAGGAGTGGCTTATACACCAGAGGGTTGTGCTGTCTCTTCTAGAGGGATCTCAGAAGGCTGAAGAAGTGGACTGACAGGAACCTCTTGAAGTTCAACAGAGGGAAATGCAAAGTCCAGCACCTAGGGAGGAATAATATTCCTTTAACCTTTGACAGACTGGGAAAAGTGGTAAGTTCCCAACAGGAGGTCCTGAGAGAAGGTTTGTGGTATGGCTCCCCAAAATAAAATAGGAAAAAAATGTGACCTAAACTGCAAAGTGTATAACCTCCATCTTGCCTATTTGTTCAACAATCAAACAATGAAACTTCTAGATTCAGAGATGGAAACCCATATGATTTAATCAGTCCACAGCTTGCTTGCTTGCTTGCTTGCTTCCTTCCTTCCTTAAAAAATTAGTCCATTTAACAGGTTAATATTTAAAATTTTCCTGTAAACAGAAGAAACTGTTCCTGGAGAAAAATCAGTAACATAGTAGGGAACAGTAGAGCAATTTCAGATGAGCCTAACCACTGTTTTAGAATTTTTTTACACCAGTGTAGTAGCTACAAGTGAAATGAAATGTTCAATGATGAACAGTAGTGGCAGCCTGTAAACTCAGCAAGTTATTTTATTCTCTAGACCCCTATTCTAACATCTTATTTGCACATGTATCTGGAAAGGAACTGCATTTTGGAAAGTAAAAGCTTAAAAAGCATATTTTTCATCATTATTTGAGAAGAGCTGAGGATAGAAGAGTAATTCTGTTTAACAGATCTCAATTTTCTGCTAATAATAAATGTCTTTGAATTTTTCAGTTTGAATTGGAAGGCAAAATGTTTCAGCTGTAAGAAAACTTCTCTGGATGGGATGCTATGGATTCTAGAAGTTATAACGTAACTGGGTCTACACCTGGAAAGGTAGACACAGATCATAGTCCATAAAAGCTTGGACTGCTGAGCAGCTGGGCACTTGGAGATGGAAATGCAAGTTTGAGGGTCTTCTCAACTCTCCACCAGGCAACTGAAAGTGAGCCAAGAGCCTTGAAGCCTTGGCTAGGCAGAACGACCTGGGAGCCAGGGCTCACAGCTCCTCAACATCCTGCCAGGTGGACTGCTGAGAAGTTGGGAGCCTGGAAGTCCATCAACAGCCTTCATAAAAGGCAGGTGGGCGAGCTAGCATTGCAGATGACTATTGGAAACCTGCCTCCTTCCTGTCACAACTTTGTCAGAATTGAACTGTCTCCTGCAAACACTTTGGTTTTGATGAATTTGTAGTCTCTGCTCCATCTGACAATTTCCAAAACACTCTGATTCTCGAGCATACCATTTGGGAAGTAAGGCTCTTCACTAGGAAAACCAACGTTCTTGGGAAACATATACAGTTTTATACAACTGGCAAGCAAAAAACCACACTAAACTAATTGAAATATTCCTTCATGCATGACAAATGGAATCTTGTTTGCCTGGCTTCTTTTTAACATTTTTGGTTTGTTGGATTGCTCAGCTGCACTTTTGAGATAGAGAATACTGTTGCTTGTTTGTGCACTTATTTTTCAGATATTTGTCTGTTCTCAAAATTATTTTGGAATGGGATGACAGAAATGGAATATGTTAGTGAAATAACTCAGGTAATCACTACATCATTAAAATGTTGGTATTTCTACAGGTACATCTAATACTGAAAAAGGAAAGTTGAAGCACTTCAATATGTAATTTTCCTTTTTTTACTAGTCTACAGAAATTTAGGGTTTGTATAATCTATAATCATTCTTATTTAATCAAATGGTTCTATAACTTGAAGGAACACATAAAGACTTGAAGCTTGTTAATAAAGAATTGTTCTAGTTTTTGAATTTTCATGTTATTAGGATAACTTTTTCAACACAAGAAATTTCATATGTTTTTCTTGCCCTTTATTTAATAAATCTTCCTTTATAAACAGAGAATAACATATGATAATGAACAACATAATGATAAATCCCTTTATTTGTGTTACTTACCCTTTCAACATAGAATGGCATTGAGATTTTGTGGGGTTTTCATTTCTGGTCTCTGCAAACTCTATTTAAAAGGAATATTCTATATCTGTATAATAGGTTTCAGATAGTTCACAAGAACATTAATGAAAATGGATCACACAAGGGTAATACTTCAGCAGAGGTTCAGCAGTTCTCAAGAGTACCTTTCACAGAAATGTAACCTGACCGCACTAGCAATTGTTAGATCCTTTGGATTTCAAAAAGACTGTTTGTTATTCATTTACTATGGCTGGGAATTTCAAAGAGACAAAGGGACTGAAATCAAAGCCAGTAGGAACTGGATATTTGTCTTTTTTTTTACATATCTGTGAAGAGTTTTTGCTAATTTCATGCCCTCTCACTATATTCCTTTTTTTTTTTTCCAGAAGTTATAATTTCTGTGGGGGTTTGTTTTGTTGGGGTTTGGGGGGTTTGTTTTGTTTTGTTTTGATTTTTTTAAATTCAGTCATTTGGTCTAATTGGAATTTCACTATGCTATCATTTGCCATAGAACTAATGTGAGACTAAATTTTGCAGGTACTGTGTAGTGGTACCTAATTATATCAGGTGGTCCATCTATTATTTTTAATCAATAACATTGGAAAATTTATAGCGAAGTGGTAAAGATGCATCTCAGCGAAGCTTTAATGAGATATCAATGTCTGAGCCAGATGTTCATTTTTTGATTCCTACAGGTTTCATGTGATAACATCAGGTTGTTCAAAATTGTTCTCATTAACTCATAGTAATTTGCCTGTGTAACCTATATCTAGGAATTTGGAAGTCCCATCATCCCTATTTTCTAGTCACCAAATGCTGTGTTAACAAATTGATCCGTTTCTTTCAAAATGTATTAATCATGTGTCAGACAACAGAGATGATGACAGTTCTCTGGAAAGTGACCAACAAAGGCACAGATTCATTTGTGTTATTTCAGTGAGAATGCGTTGGCTCTAGCAAACACTCTGAAATTACCAGGTACGTTATCATTTATAACAACTTGAGGTCTGTACCGATCTTCCCCATTGATGAAAACCACCATACACTTACAGAACATTTAAGTGCCTAAACTTACTGAAATTAATGTTTTGCTCTTTTTTTTCTCAGTAGTATCTATGGATCACATTTACTTTTCAACTGGTGTAAACCGCCCATTTCAAAAGGGCAGTCAAATAGCCTGGCTATTCCAAGTATTTAGACCTTTCTTTCATGGTTCAAAGCACCCTTCCCTGAGAATGTAACACTTTGGATTACACTCTGAAAAGATCATAAATACTGTGCAAACATGCTGCAGAAATTGAGGCATCAGTTTGATATATGACTACCAGAATGTTAGCTTCTTGCATCTCCTGCAATAAGAAGAAGAAAAATGAAGGAGTGTTGTGGTTTAACCTCAGCCAGCAATCAAGCACCACACAGCTGCTCGCTCACCCTCCCTCCCTGGTGGGAAGAGGGGGACAATCAGAAGGGTAAAAGTAAGAAAACTTGTGCTTTGAGATAAGAACAGTTTAATAATTAAAATTAAATTAAATTAAATTAAATTAAATATTGTAATGAAAAGGAAAACAACAAAAAGAGAGAGGGAAACAAAACCCAGGAACAGCAAGTGATGCAACTGCTCACCACCCGCCAACTGATGTCCAGCCAGTCCCTGAGCAGCAATTGCTGCCCCCCGACCAACTCCCCCCAGTTTATATACTAAGCATGATGTCCTATGGTATGGAATATCCCTTTGGCCAGTTTGGGCCAGCTGTCCTGGCTATGCCCCCTCCCAGCTTCTTTGCGCACCTCCTCATTGGCAGAGTATGGGAAGCTGAAAAGTCCTTGACTAGCGTAAGCACTGCTTAGCAACAACTAAAACATCAGTGTGTTATCACATTATTCTCATGCTAAATCCAAAACACAGCACCATACCAGCTATTAGGAGGAAAATTGAGTCTATCCCAGCTGAAACAAGGACAAGGAGGAAAAAAGGGAAAAGAGGAAAAGGTGTGTGTTGGGTAATACAGATATATTGACCTTGTTTCATGGGAAACAAGGAGAGAATTGGCCTGTTATGCTCATGTATCATGCTGTTATGAGGAAAGTCACTGCAAGGGAGAAAAGTTTAAATTGACTGCTGTAAGAAATAAAAAGTTTCAGCAGGATTTCTGTAGCAAATGATACCTTCTGATCAGACAATCTCCTCTTTTTCATGTTTGATCTTTGAACAGTGAGAAATTGTCTGTGCAGGCAAAAAATATTAATTTCTTTTTAGTTTCCATTTTAATTTGAACCAGAGAATATTTTGTGAAGTATGACTAATAGGTTTTGAATGTGGAACAAGGGTACTACTTTCAAATCTCAAAGTAGAGACAAAACTGAGTTTGCTATAGGTAGTAATATCAGGAATTCCTATTAGAGGGCCAGAGCAGCAGACAGGGTTTTTCCATTGGTTTTGCCTTTTTCTACTTTCAAGAAAAATTCAAGGTATTGCATGGTCACTTAGAGGGAAGCTCCTTCCTATCTCTTATCAGTCACTTTTCAAATTATCGGGAAAGAAAATTTGCATCACCACCCTCAAAAGAGTTATTTAAAAAAATCTCTTTAGTTATCAAGTTCAATTTTTTATACATTTCTTAACACCTTTCTGACACTATTGCATTCTCCACCACACTGGTAACTTTTGTCAATAAGTTTCACAGATTGTATTATGTAAGAATTTCCTAAATCTTTTACCCGAATGTGTCACTAAATACTGATATATTCTCAAATAAAAAACTTCATTTATGAGGGCCAGTTTTTTAGTTCCAACTTTTATTATTTTTTCTGTCCCCACCTTCCTTCATCCTGCTGAGTCATCTCCTTTCTAAACTAAACAGCCTCAGTGTCTTTTATCTTTTTTATTAGTCTACAAAAGTCCATGTCTGGTTTTCGGATTTGAATGATATGAACAGGAGGCAAGGTAGATACTGTGGCTAGTCTTCTGATCTAGGCTTAATAGACTATATGAATTTACCCAAACATCCTTGAATCATTTAAAGTGTTTTTATAACATTGTCATAAAATTTGTTCTTTGCCTACAGTCTCCACTGATCTCATAGCCACACTATGAAGTGAAAGGATGTTTTATTTCAAGCTTCTCCCACAGACACTATCTGTTGTTGCTGCCCCTGTCCGTTCTATTCCTCATTCTCCACTCTATCTGACAAAGCTGAGTCAAATTGAGCAAATCCTTCCTTCCCTAGCTGAAGAAGGATGTGATACAAGACTCCACATGAGAACAGATGCACAGCCTGACTTTCATGAAGGTGAGCTTTCTAAAGAGCTTTCAAAATGATGCAAGTGCAGCTAAGGAATTCCATATCTGCTATTGAGATTTACCCCATTGACTGTAAATCCATTTGTCTATCACCTGCTGGAGTCTACATAATCTAGGAGAACTGAAGTGTGTCATCCTATGCAACCACATCTCTTAGGTGCACACATTTCAGGCTTACAAAATTATAGGGCTGCATATCTAGCTAGTGACCGTTTTGAAGGCTAAAAGACATCTGTAGTGCTAAAGACTAACTTTTCACCATACACAAATTGGATCAACATTTCAGAAGACACTCGCTCATGCTTAAATACTCAGTAAGCGACTGGATTTCTCTAAAGGGCTTAGTAACCAGTAGCTCATGGATCCAAACTGACTGCGTGTTCATCACTAAGGTTCTTTGAAAAGCTACTTCTTAGTCAGTATCTAAGAGCACCACTCTGTTAAAAAACAGCTGAGTTTTCTAGTTCACCTTTGAGTTTTGTGGGGATGTTGGTTTTGTTTTGATATCTATTTTCCTAACTAATCAAGAAACAGTGATGTAATAATTGTGAAACTGTGAAGCTAATAAGTTCTATATAAAAATGCATGAATACTCAATGACTGAATAGTTGTAACAAAATTTCTGGTGTAGTACCCATATAAGATGTGTGCATCTGGCTTTGGTTTGCTATTGTAACATTTTTGTCTGTTTGTTTTAGTTAAATGCAATTCAGTTACTAAAACTTTTTTTACCCCCACTTTATGTAACAGTTTCAGATTCACTTTCCAGTTTTATAAACAATTTTGAAAATTGTGTTTTATTGTATCAGGTATTGCATCCACTGTATATTTATCTGGCTGAAACATCATTCCAGTTGTGAGGCACAGATTTTGCTTCATCTTTCATGAAGAATCTTATACTGTAAAATATGGCAAGATCACTTAGGTAAATAGAGGCTATTTTTCTAAGGTGAGTTCTATACATATCTACACTATATACTGACATGAGAATTTGAATAGTATCAAGCTACAAAACAGAATCCTGAATATGCATGCATATAGTTTTAGATAGCTTTTATTAAATATCTCAATGTAATAACTTGTAACAACATTTTCTTCCTATAAAGACAGAGCAAAGGATCAAAATATGT
Organism: Fregata magnificens; assembly: GCA_013389945.1. NCBI lineage: Eukaryota > Metazoa > Chordata > Aves > Suliformes > Fregatidae > Fregata > Fregata magnificens. Next base: position 34,546 of record WAAD01030066.1, read on the forward strand.
TCATGCTATTTAGAGGCAGGGAGTCAGATCAAATTTAATGATTTTTAAATTATCACTCTCTCACAGTGAGAAATACGTTTGTAGAAAAGTTTTCTTTCAGCAAGTTGTGCTGTTGGGAAAAAACACTGTTCATTTCAAATAACTAATCAAAAGGACAACAGAGAACATACACAAAACAGGAATTAGTTATTTCAGACTTTATCCTGAACTTGCTTCAGTCTTACACGTTTTTGTATTTGTTCTAAGTTGGATTGAAAGGGGAGGAAAGAAGAGAGCAGAAAAGAGGGTAAAAAATCCAGGGAGAAAAACAGAGAAAAGATAGAAAGCACTGAAAACAAATGTAAAATTAGACCAAATAAAAGGTTGGATAAGGAAGTAAAAAAAAAAATCTGATGGAAAAAAAGAAAATGTCAGATCACCATTTACCCCAACCTGGATTTTTTTTATTTGGTTTATCCATGAACAACATATAGCTTTGTCTTTCCACTAGTTATCTGTAATATTAGCTTTAGCTTTATTGACTTCCCTAGGGGGAAATTAAGTTGGCTGTATAATTTACTTTTACTTTTCCTTTTTTTTTCTGGAAAACAAACATCCAAACAAACAAATGAATATGGGCTTGAATTGTACTTGAGGCAAAGGATGGCTATGAACTCTTCCTTTGGCAGAGGGGTCTGTTAAAGCAGCCATCATGCACTTATCCATGAACCACACACTTGGTTGTGTCAGTGTAAGTGTTTGTGCAGCAGGGTTATTTTCAAACACCATCAGTTCCTCATTTCAGTTCACCTTGTCCATCTCACCCACAAAATTTTTCACCAGATCAACTAACACTTTAGCAGGGAAATGAGAACACGGAGTATGGGAGGTGTAAGCTCAGACTAAGATGACAAGAAATGATTATCAAACTGTGGCCTAGTTGGCAAACTTTGAAGATCTAAACATTTTGCAAGCATTTTGTCGGCTTTCAACAGGTTGCCATTCACTGCTAGACATAGAGCTAATAATTTAATCCAAATGTAATTTCACTCACATCAGTTTGACTATACCAAAAATTAATCAGACTTCAAATAGAGGTGTTTGACATCAGATAACTCTTTGATTCAATGAAAATTTCCAGACTGAGTTAAAGTCAACACATTTGCAACACTTCTTTTCAGACTGGAGAGAGACAGCATAGAGGAGGCAAATGTTCTATGTATGTAGATGTTCAAGAGTCTGGGAATTCAGAGAGCAAATGTGGGCTGAGTTTTACTAATTGTAGAGGCTACAATATACATTTGGCCTCCTAGAGGCATGATATGCAGAGAATCTTTTGTGACTAATGCTTGGAATTTTACACTAAAACTGAGGTTTGCCCTTAAATGTCATTTCACTAAACTAGAAATACTGTTGTGAAAATGTACCTTCTTTAATGAACGAATGGTAGAAAGAAGCACAAACACTTTCTTCTATAATACTGATGGTGAGAGTAGGCTGTCCATGTCTTTGAGCAGCCTCTCCATGACTGATACCTGAATGATCTATGCTTCCATCTTTGATTTTCTTTTAATTTGCACTCCTTTTTCTCTCTTTATCCTTCTTTAGAGATTTCTGTTCCTGATCAGCTTGTACTCTGTGTTATTATTACTGATTCTTCATATTAAAGAGGAACTCTATGACTCACAGTCTTTGCTGATTTTCAGTATCATAGTGATTGTCTCCAAAGCTTTATGCTCTGTTTTCCTAAGTACTGCAGTGAAATAACAAATTCACCAGATCTCTGGAGCAGAACTACCTGTACTGTTGCTTTGTAAAGAGTACCTCAAAATATCAAAAGGGGTTTGAAATTCTAGTGTTTGCTTTTATTAAAAAAAAAATTTGGAACAAGTAACTCTTTAAATAAAGAAGATTCAGACCTTCCAGGTGATTAAAATAAAAGGATGCAAAACCAAACTTTTCACCTTTCCACACCTCTTTGTTATGCAAGTCCTTCCCTAAGGTGGTGTTCTCTAGTCATCAGTTTTCGGTATCTTCATAGGTTACATCAAAGACCATGCAGACTCTTCTGGGTCTCTAGAGAAAACAGCTTTCTTCCCATCAAAACTGAGGCTGATCTGTCTGTTCCCTTCTCTTTTGGGGAGTCTTCCATTTTGTTTTTACAGAAAAAATCATCAACTGTGGGTTGGTGCAAGTTCTGAGGCGACAGGAACTATGACATCCAGCTAAGGTGAGGTCTAATGACATACACAAATAAGGTTTAGATATATTTTCCACATGATTGTCTTCCAGCTGGCTAGCCTATTATTTTACAATTTGTTGGTCTTTTGAGTTAATAACACATTAAAGGTAAAGATTTAATGGAGGCAGAGAGGTCCTAAGAGGACTACAAAACATCTACCAGCACTATTTGATACTGAAATACCATACCTTTGTCCTCTTCAGGCATGGCTTATGGCTCCTGGAATTCTTCACCAGTTGAGATTTGAGACTTTCAACTTTTATAAAGATTTTCACCACACAGCCCTTATCAAGGCTGGAAGATCTCTGGGATTCAGTAATATTTGCTGAATGCAAATTCAGCAAATGCAGATTTAAATGATCTGTGATTTAGTAGACCTCAATAGTCTGTATGAGCTGAGCAAATATCAGAAAGTAATTAGGGAAAGTTAAAAAGAAACATGGTATCAG
>WAAD01030066.1:50330-91185 GCA_013389945.1 Fregata magnificens
GGAGCGCCTGAGGGAACTGGGGTTGTTTAGTTTGGAGAAGAGGAGGCTGAGGGGAGACCTTATCGCTCTCTACAACTACCTGAAGGGAGGTTGTAGGGAAGCGGGTGCTGGACTCTTCTCCCAAGAAACTAGCGATAGGACGAGAGGAAATGGCTTCAAGTTGCGTCAGGGGAGGTTTAGATTGGATATCAGGAAAAATTTCTTTACCGAAAGAGTGGTTAAGCATTGGAACAGGCTGCCCAGAGAGGTGATGGAGTTGTCATCCCTGGAGGTGTTCAAAAAAGGTATAGACGTGGCACTCCAGGCCTGGTTTAGCAGGCATGGTGGTGTTAGTTGACGGTTGGACTTGATGATCTTAGAGGTCTTTTCCAACCTTAATGATTCTATGATTCTATGATTCAACCATTGGCTGGATTCTAACCTCATTTACTTTAGTTAAAATTAGCTGAAGTCACTGATGTTACACAGTGTGAATCTGGGGATAAGCAATATGTGTATAACTATAAGAACTTACTTTATATGCTCTCCAATATGTAATGAGCACAGCATGCTATTGTTTGAAGAAATAGTGTAGCTGTGAGATTTTGGCAATCTCTAGACTAAATGAGTGCTGTTACTATGTACGTTACCCTTAAAAGTCACATCTGGAATTAGTTATTGCTGAGGTACCTCAGACTGTATTATTTGGTAATTGTTTTATATAGCCTGTATATAGATATACACTAAACCAAAAAAAACCCCACCCCAAACTAGTACAGTTGTGTATATATATTAATATATGTATAGCTTTATATCAGTGTGTGTATATATATATAAATGACTATATATCATTATGTACACAAATATATTAGTGGTTTTTTTTCCCTAAGACAAAAAATTCTGAGCCCATAATCAACTCTAGTATATTTCTATACACAGATACACAGTGTATATATATATGTGTATGTGTGTGTGTGTAATTTGCCTTTAGAACTTTCTCTTTGCTTTTTTTTCTGATGCTCAGTTCTTCAGAAAATCAACATTGCTTTGCTCTTTAAAGGCCCTGGATGAATAATAATCTTAGGAAAAGTAATCTAATCTATTTTAGATGCTTTTTTTAGGATCAGATGAATCACACTCTGGAGGTACCTTTTCCTCTCTCCTAAGCACAAAGGGTTTGTAGGGTGACTTGCTTAGCCTTGAACATCTACTCATTAGATTCCTACATGAATGCAGATAAATATCTCCCAAAATAATGCAGACAGTAATTCATTATTTTAAGCAGAGTAAGTTCCAATTAAAGCACAGAGAGAAAAATGAAGCAAAACAATTAAATCCTGTTAGAATTGCAATAGTAGAGTAGAAAGTCAGGAATAAAAGCCAGTGGAACCGGCTTCATGTGTGATTTCTTCTTGTGCATTATCAGTAGTTGAAGGTTCATATGTTTGGAAAATATCCAAAACCATTATCAATTAATGAATTCCCCACTTACATATAGATCTAGGTCCCCTACTTGTTACTGCTATGCTGGCTTTCCATATTTCCTTGCAAGCACTTTCTACTCCCCTGCAGCTTTGACAATATGAAAAACATTTTGTATGTGAAATCTCTGTTTTTCACTGACATCCAAGTTAGCTCCAAAAGAAGCATTTTTGAAGTGCTTTGCTCTACTTCTTAAGGAACTGTGCACAGAGCAGCTAGTATGAATCTGAACATGCAAACAATACTGAAAATACCAAATGAGAATTTTTTCAGTGGGGAACTGTGAGTCTGTATGGGAAGGTATTTCCAACAGCCAAACACTCCTTTCACTTACGATGAGCATGCCTGTTACCAGGTTCTCACAAAAATACAAATATCTGTCATAGGCATGAAAGCCCTACGTTGAAATAGCATCATCAACATTGCAATGGTACCATAGAATCATAGAATATTTTGGGTTGGAAGGGACATTTAAAGGTCATTTAGTCCAAGCCCCAAACATTTCCAAAAGTTATGAAATGTCATATATATGGTGGTAAAAACTCCTTAATTCTTATGTGCTTATACTTTGATACAGTCTTCTCTTACATGGTCACATTTTTTCCTACATTTTTTCCCACACAGCCTATCTCTCATTCAATTAACATGATAGAAAGCTCTTGAGGCATAGACCATATAATCAGGTTTTAAGCCTAGCTTTTTTCTGTTGCCCATTATCCAAACTCTGCTTTGAAGAAAGAAATAAGAATTTCCTTATGTACTTTTTATGGCATTCATCACTTGATAGAGTGCTGAAGTTTTTCAAAGATGTCAATACATCAGTTTTCATAACACTACTTTTCCATTAGGTCTCCAGTAGGCAAACTGAGCTAGATGCTAGAACGAACACAGTAAGGTTCTGTCACTATTTAGACAACATATACATGTTTTTTTGCACTTTACTTTTGTGGTGGTTTGACCCCGGCTGGACGCCAGGTGCCACCCAGCCGCTCTGTCACTGCCCTCCTTAGCAGGGCAGGGGGAGAGAATGAGGTGGAAAGAAACCTCCTGGGTCAGGACAAAGGCAGTTTAATAAAACAAAGACCACGTGCGGAAACAAAAGGGAAAGGACAACAGGGACCCCCCTCCCCACCTCTCCCCACAGCGACGCCCGGCCCCCGCCCGGGCAGCAGGGCCCAGCACGTGCCGCGGCTGCTCCCGNACATTCACCCGGAGACAGATCCTCAGCTCGCCACAAGTTTAATCACACACTGATGAAATTTTATGTTTGTCTCAGACCAGCAGGTTTGATGCCTTAGGCATGAGATTCAGCCAATGGGGCCTTACTCCCCTCCTGTTTCCAAATGGTGACATCTCCTGTAGTGGCCATGTGGCAGCCACTGCTTTGCTCTGGGTCCCAACAAGTCCCTGCATGCTGTCAGGTATGCCTGCTCCTGGAAGAGGTGTTCGAGGGCAGCAGAGGAGGCGGTGATCACCAGCTCTGCAGAGCTCAGCCAGAAGAGTTGGTCTGCTAGGGCAGCCCCAGCTCACCACACAAGCTAGCATGCAATCTGCGTGCACTCCCTGGCCAGCAACCATACAGACAGCAAAGAGGGCTGTGTGAGTGGAGGAAAGTGCAGAGATTGTGGGAGCAATCATTTGTTAATCTCCATAACAAGATCATCAAAAATGTGTGTATAAACAAGAAAAAAGACAAGTATTGCACTATGTAAAGACTTGATCACACTTCCAGACTGGCAAAGAACCCCCTTTCTCGGTGCCATTAAAGGCAAGTGTCACCTGCGGGTGTTCATTTAACACTAGCTTGAAATTCCTTTCCTTGCTACTCCAGTAGAAAGGTGATTTATTAGTACAACTTTAGACATCGTATTAGATATGCTGTTACAATATGATTACTGTATCACTTTTTAAGTTTTCCAAAGAATGTATTTCCTGCAAATTTTTGTAGAGAAATTATACCCAATGAAAAGTTTTAATAACAAGTTTGTGAAAGACTGCTGAATTTTTCCAATTTGCATTATGAAAAGCTTTTGTTAATTACCTCCTAAATGTCCCTATTATTGAGAGATTTTACTCCAAAATTGCTTCTGACTCATAAATGTCTGTCTGTGAGTTATTATTGGTTAAAACGTCACTTATACCTGTGATAAGTAAATATGAAACTAATAAGGTATATGTATTTACAGTAAAGGAGTCCTCTTGTTCTTCCTCTTGGTTTTGGTTTGAGGTTTTATTGTTTCATCTTTGCTTTATTTCTTTCTTTCCTCCTGTTTCCTTTTCAGAGCTTCCATTTTAATTCATCTATTTATCTACTTATTTATTTTTATTTAATGGCTCAGTTTCTTTTAGTTTAGTTGAAGTCTGAATTACTTGGTTTCACACCAGCTTAGCCACAAAGGCAGCTTACAAGGCTGGGAAAAAGACAGCCAGTGATACTTTATAAATAGGTATTTAAAATGCTGGCAAGCTCTTAGAGAAAGTGAGGGAAGTGAATCTTACCTGAACACTAGCACCTGAAGAGCAGTCACAGAAGTGATTGATTGCTACACAAAATGCACCATTATATGTTGCATGGGTGTGTGTATTTATTTACTGTATTATTTCCAGTCGTCTTGAATTTTCCATGTAAAAGTATCCTTTCATAGGTCTTGATATTAAGATACAGAGGACATAGACAGTGGCACTTGTGTTTATATTCAGGACCAGAACATGGGTAACCTCAGGGACCACATCACCACCCTCTGGATATTCTTCACAGTGTAAGGCTACAAACATGGATTTTTTTTGTATTATTAAAATTCATTAATTTCAATAATGGATTTTCTTAGGAAAAACAGGAATTTCTAAGAAAAAATGGAATTTCTGTCTCACTCAACTTTTATTGCCATGTATAGAAGGAGAAAAAAAAGTTGCAATTACTGTTTACCTATAGCAAAGCAATAGAATTCAGAAAAGTCACGTGTAGTTCAAAAGAAGAATTCTCCATATTGGTTATATTTCCCATAACACAGGTAGAGCTGTGTGACATTGTTTTTGTTACCCTGTTCATATCTTTTCATTGCTAAATCAGCTACATTACATTTGGGAATTCTAGTCCTTCAAGAAGCAAGTGATTTATAAAAGACTAGTGGATTGAATTAGAGCTCCTATAACACAAGGACTTAAAAAATACGCTTTAATCATTTTTGTTCCTTTGCTGAACTGGGGACATTTGCTTAAGCTGTATATTTAGGATTATGTCCATGCAGCAAAATATTCTGATTCAGGTCAAACCTACCTAAATCAAAATAATAAATAATTATTTTTACCTTCTCTCTCTTTCATTCTCTCTCTCTCAATACATGTGTTAATACACAGACACGTATATATGAAGCTGAAGTTGTTAACATTTTAAAAATTTACCATTTTCTTATAATACTTTTTAGAAAACTGTGTCCTTCTCAAGGAGGTATTATAATATAAAAGAAAGTTATTGTTTATTTTATATTATGTTAATAAATAAATATTAATGCATTATTCAGGCAGTATAAATAAGTATTTTAGAATTAATTGGGTAAATGCTCTACACTGTAGAAAAACACAGCTAATAAGAATTTATAGTTACGTCATTGGAAAAATCAGAAAACAATCACTCTTCAAGACTTATCAGAATGCACACAAGTTAGGAAATATGACTCTCTAATCATATGTCCCAGAAAGCACTGGGACCCAGTACTTCCCAGTAAACACTGGGAAAATTCAGTGTTCAGTAATCCTCTGAATCTATAACTACAGTTCCTGGTCACAGCATCTGCCTAGTAGCAGGAAAATGGCACAGAGGGAAGACAGACCGATATGTTAAAGTTTCTTTTTTTTTTTTATGCATTTCATTTAACCTTAGATATATAACATGTAAATTTGCGATCAGTAGAATTGTGTCTTTTAGCAAAAATGAGTTGCACTAGGACATTTTTTCTTTCCTTGTTTTGTGTTGAAGCAATTGGTTCACAAAAAGACCCAGCTATTCTTTTATTTAACTAGATAGAAGTAATGGCCTTTGTACTGAGAGAAAAAAAAAGTGGAATTAACTGGTGTCTAACATGAATGGTATTTCTGTATCTTTCAGACCTTCATACACAACCAGCTGGAAAGAAGGCAGACAAAATCTTGGGAGTGCTGGATAAAAACACTAGTTGATGACCTGTCACAAAAACATTTCCTTTCCTCAGTAAGATGTTCGTTGGAAGCTGATATAAGAAGATTAAAATGATGGATGATGACACAGTCTAAACAGTATGCAGTATTTCACTGGTCGTATGTGCAAGGCTGAAAGTCACCTGGAACTTTTTCGGTCTTTGTCTCTGCAGTTTTGATACATTTTGTTAAGTCCCAGCACAAGAATTTAACCCAAATTAAAGCAGCCATTTCACAGTAATAATACTGACTAGTTTTTATCTTTTATACCACATCAGAACAGTGCTGACTGAACACTCTAACAACTTTTCAATACAAACAAATTGACAAGTAAAAACCACAACTGCTTGAGAATTATTTACTACACAGAGAAACTGCTGGTTCTTATTAAAGCCCTTCTCTTTTTCCATTTTTCTTCACCTGTTTGCTAACCATTCAAATGGATTATAAGTTTTCAGTTGTCTGGGCTTGTCTACTTGGTCTTGTGTATGTTATTATCATTGGAATACTCACATGGGTAAAATGAATCTATTGGCTAAATGGCAATGGAAATGTTTGGGTTTATAGCTTATTTTTTAAAATCAGTTTATCTGCAGCAAACCACTGATTGTTATATTTTATTCTGTGTAATAAGGTGACTTCATTAAAGACTTGGATGATGAGATGGAGTGTACTCTCAGTGAGTACAAAGCAAACCTGACTGGGTGGAGTGATCACTGTGCTGGAGGTTCAGAATGGCTTCACCAGGCTGGAGAAATGGGTGGACAGAAGACTCACGAAGTTCAACAGAGGCAAGTGCAAAGTCTTGCATCTGGGGTGGAATAACAACATGAACAGTACAGAGTGGACAGAAAGCAGTACCAGGGAAAAGGAGCTGATGTAAAACAAGTTGAATGACTTGAACCCTTATAGCAAAGAAGGCCAACAGTGTTGCCAGCAGTTCCAGGGAGGTGAATCTTCCCCTCTGTTCAACACTTGTGAGACCATATCTGTATTATTGTGTCCAGTTTTGGTGTCTCCCACACAAGAAAGATATTGATAGGTTGGAACAAGTCCAGTGGAAGACCAGCAAGATGATTTAAGGCTCATAACATGGAAGGAAAGGCTGAGAGAACTGGATTTATTCAACCTCAAGAAAACAAGGCAACCAACAAGAGGGTAAAGAGAAGACAGAGCCAGACTCTCTGCTCCAAGGCGCACAGGGATAGGAAGAGAGGCAATGGATGCTAGTTGGAGCAAAGAAATTCTGATTCAGTATGAAAGGAATTTTTTTTTCCCTGTAAGGATGATCAAACACTAGAACAGGTTGACCAAAGATGTTGTGGCATCTCGATCCTTGAAGATATTAAAAACTCAACTGTACAGGTCCCTTAGCAACCTGATCTAATTGGACTTGCTGTGAGCCGAGGGTCAGACTAGAAGACCTCCAGACATCTCTGGAATCTAACACACTCTATGATTCTATTAAAGTGGTCCATGTTTCTTCCTTAAAAAGAAAGCAACTTACTGCTTACAAATGGTAACAGTCAATACCTTTCTAGTTCTGTGCATAAAGATCAGCCTTTTGGTGCTTCCTTACAACCTTTGTTGCTTCTGAACTTGTACTTTTTCCTCTATCATTCCACTAAGGCTGCTATATAGTGTATACATCCTAGTTCCTAGTCTTTATATAGCCAATAAGTCTTCCCTTGTACTCCAAAGAAACTTGCATTCTCATCCCCCAGTCTTCTCATACTGTATCACTGTCTCCAAGCCTCCTGTGCTGCTAAATAATGAAAATGGAAGGGAAAAAAAATACTACATGATAGTAATATGAAATCTCTGGCTCCTGTTGACTGTGAGTTGGTATCTCTATCAAAATTGGGATCCTAGTCTATAGCTTTCACTTGCAGCTGAAATCTTCTGAGGCATGAAATTTGTTCTTTTTAGATTTTAATAGACAAAATAGATGTGGGAAATCACATTATGTTGATTCTTCACAGTGTAGCATTATACTGTCCACTTTATTCATGTACTGACAGAAAATCAGGTCTTTGAAAGTCTGTAAACCAGGAATTTACACTGAAGACATTAATGTTAGACACCCCTGCTGGTGTATGATGCACTCTTTTGTTCTTTGTATGATCTGACTTGATAGATTTAGCTCATTGGGTGACTGCTTTGAAACTATGTGGTGTGAGTATGAACTGTTGGCACTACACAGAGAGACGAATATGTTAGCATCAAGGACTCTGATCTCAAGTGCCACTAGAATCAATGGGAATTTATCATCTGAAAGCAAGCAAGTTCCTGACAGAACTAGGTCCTTGCGGTCTCGGGACTCAGCCAAAATACTTTTCATCTCATGAAAAACTGGCAGAATTTCTCCCCAAACAAGAGAAACTTGTAAAGTATGATTAACACTACCTGGACAGAGATCTTATGAAAAAGCCATTCCGAGTGATGGTACAAGAAGCAGAAAGAAATTGGGTGGGATAATATTACCACTATGTAGCTTGCGCCCCATGGGAGAGTGATAGTGAATAAAAGCAGTGTACAGATAGCACTAATTAACCAGAGGTATCATACTGCTGAATGATGTAGAAGAAAAATAAATTATTGAGGAAAAATAGATGCAAAGCAAGCAAGATGGGACAGAAAAAGAGCTGAGGAAACAGGCAGAACTGAAATGGAAAAAATTATTTTTCAGGGACAAGGGTGCTTGACAAAATTGATCATCTTGGAGGGAAGAATACACCATTGATTCAAAAGCAAAAGAACGCTGTAGCAAAATTAGATTGAATATATGTATCCTCATAGAGAGAAATGGAAGCAAGATGGAAAACGTGAGAAGAAAAAGAAAATTGTCATCTTTAAATTGTCAGCCCTACAGTGATATAGGGAAACATAGAAATGGTATATTAATAATTTTTTTTTTCAGATATACTAAAATAACTGCAAAGCTGGACAGATTATAACAGTGAAGGAGGAAAACCTGGGAATCAATGGATGACAGCACATGCAGCTTTAGCTAGTTTCAGGAATATAAATGGTAGTTCATGACAGACATTGTTAAGCCTTATCTGCCTTTGGGTGTCTAAGCCAAAAGCTGGATTCTGAAAGAAATATGCAAAGCATCTCCCTTTTTGACACAGGTACAGGGATTTTTGAGCTGATATACTTGTGAAAGCAAGACTATAAAATCCACCCTGCTTTTTGTTGACATTGTCATAAAAACAGCACTATAGTTATAATCTGCTTATTAAAAAAACTCTATGTGTGCAACTGGGAATGGACTAACAGTGAATCTAAGCATATTGGGACGTAAACTTATGAGTAGGTTGTAGCCAGTTTAGAAGATTGTACTCATTAGCTGATCTTTTCTCACACAGGAAATGCTTCCTGTTCACAAATCCTGATCCTGGCCCATTTAAACTGCATTTACATTATTGATTTTATTGGATTAATTTCTCACACACAATTTTTTTGACACACACAGAAATTAAGAAGAGCCATCACATGTGGCTCTAGCTTTCATAATGCCTTTAAAAAGAGCACTAGGAAATTAAAATTTTAGTAGTTTCTTTTTGGAGAAGAACGTTAGAGAGAAAAGCAGGAAAGAATGACAAAAGAGGGGACTGAAGAGTGGTACGGATGGCTGCAGGTAAATGGCAGACCTGGAGCTCACTTTAGCCATAATTCAGTAGCTTGGCTCCGTGAGGCTGGAACGACAGGGTGAAACTGGTGATAAGCATAGAACATGGGTACTGCAGGCAGCATTTACCTTCCTCAGGTCAGTGAAAATGAATCAGTCTTCCCAATTCCAATAAAAAACTGAAACCAGAAAGACTGGGTTTATTTTACCTATCAATCTGTTTAAAAAAATATTTTGATCTTATCAAAAAGAGTAAAAAAGAGAGTTACAGTTTATTAAACTGTAAGGGTTCTTAAGAAGTAGATAAGACACAGGGCTCTTTCTTCCCTCCCTTCTAAATAATGAAAGACTTGTACTATTATTTAACTTAACTAAAATGTGCAACTGCCAGCAGCTGTTCCGATGGTTCAGCCCAAAACTGGATTTGTTGTTTTGTAATATTCTTCCCAATTAGTACTCAAATTGTATTTTATTTTATTTTTTTAATTTTTTATTTTATTGTGTGAGTTCAGTGAGACTAGCAGTAGTCACCTCCATTTGATTTGTATTTCTCTGTTGCCATTATTATAATGCTAAAGACAAGGCAACTTTAAGTGAAGACAGTGAGACATAGAGAGGTTGCAGAGCTTTTCTTTCTTACAGTGTAATTCAGTCACTGGAATAGGCAGGTTCAAATAATACAATATTTGTGTTGCAAAACCATTTGTACTCCAGGGTTTTTATGATTTTAGTTTAGCTCTTGCTAAAGGTCAAGGTAAGTTTCTCTGAATAGGAAACAACTCGGGATCCTCAGACTGACACAGCATATTTTTCACAGATCGTATTATAGGATCATACATACTCTTCTTGCTACCTAAGCTCTGCCAAAACTTTGGATAAATCTGAACATATCAATTTTTATAAATAATGTTATAAAAAATGAAAACATGCAAAGTTAACAACGTTTCAGCAGCTCTCATGTAGGTATTTGCTTATATGAGCCCTCAAGAACTAACTTGATTCTAAAAATGAAAACAGTAGATTTGTAGATAGAGGATGGCTTTGTGAAACACACCAGCTCAAACAGGTACATTACTATTTCAGTGCTTCATCTACTTAACATAGGAATTACAAGTGAGTGAAATAACACAATCTAAATATAAATCACTTTAAATTTGTGCTAGTTTAGCCACATGGATACGAGAATATGACGTGTGGGAAATATTAAGTACAGGGCAAATCATGCAGAAACTATAAAACTCAGAGGGATGATGGACACCTCTCTGTTGGAAGTGGTCACACCTCACAGCCCACAGTCCAGACAGCAGGTTTGGGATGGAAGCAGTGTATTTCTAATGAACAGTCTTCCTCAGCTGAGAAAATAATCTCCTACTTAGGCTGGAGCTTCACAGCTAGTTTGGCAACAAAAGTAGTGTTTGGCAACCAAAGTAGCCTTTCAAATAGTTTGTGTGTTTTGATTATCAAGTTCTTCAGAAACACTGGTATCAATCAGGATGTGTTTTCTGATATTCAAATCCTCTCAAATAATCAAATGAAGAAGAGGAGTTATAAGCATCAGATTACCCATTTATTGAAGTGTGGGTTCTGCTCACTCCCCATCCTGATCAGGATTGGTTCAAAGGTTGGTGACTTCATTTGGATGTTTACAGTCCAAAAAGTGATGGTCTGTTATCAATTTCTCATATACAAGTTTTCTTTCTCTCATAATTTGAGTATGAACAAATCAGCTATGTTGTTGCTTCATGGTTGATGCCCAGTGAATACTGGGAGCAGTGCCTTGTGGTAGTATCAATGACTTTTCCATCCCACAGTAAAAGTGTTTCTTCAGGTAACTATGACCACCCTGTTACTTGAAACCTTAATGTACTTGTTTACATTGCTGTCTTCTGCAATATAATGAAATACATTACAATAACACTTTTCTTTTACTTAGGTTTCATTCTCTTGCAAGAATGCATGCTCGTTGCTAGTATGAAATACTAGCATTTTCTACCTAGTTGGTGGCTTTCTAAGAAATGCAGTGCTGTAGAAAAGAAAGGAGGTAAGGAACCAAAGTCTCTCATTATTGTTGATGAGTACCTTGCATATGTCCACTATTTTACATAAGCATATAAGTATGTGTACATATGTCTGTATGCAGATTATTTATGGTAATGTTTATTTATATAAGAAATTCTATGTCATTATCAAATAGTACCTGCCCATGTTTGTACATAAGCATATCGAATTTATCAAAATATTATCTTATGTATTTAAGACATGGTTTAGTGGTGAACTTGGTAGTGTTAGGTTAACAGTTGGACTCGACAATCTTACAGGTCTTTTTCAACCTAAATGATTCTATAATTCTATGATTCTATTTCAGTGTGTTCCTGAGAAGGCAGCTGAGGGAAGTATTACATGCCAAATTTCTCACTGAGAGCATACGTGAATATACTTTACAGTAGCAAAATCTTGCACAAGTATGTCATAAGCAACAAGAGCTGTATTTCACAAAGAATGAGTTCCATCAAGTTAGTGGTTTTAGGTTTCAGGTTTTATTATCATCTTCTGTTGAATTTTTTTGGACATGATAATGATATATATCAAATTAATATCCATGCAGCAAAAGCAATTTCTTATTCCTAGGAACACATTAATCCTTGAAATTGTTATTAGTATTATGAACTTTCAGTGCATTAGTGATTTGTATTTTCCAACAAATTTTGTTAGTTTACAGCCTTAAAAGAAGATATGTACTGAGGAGGGTTTTAATATTGAATAAGTAATATTTATAATATTTACTTATTAATATATGTTGATTATATCTTTATGATATCTTTTTACATTATCTCTTCTTGTCTACAGCATTTAATAAACCCCTCTAGCTCTGTTAAATCAATGAAGATCTGTTCATCAGTTATAGAGAACAGGATTCTATTTCAGTAAATAAATATAAAAATATAAGGGAATATCAGTCTTTCTATCAATCTATCTATTGATCTATCTAGCAATCTATAGGGCAGCACCTAAATATATTCTGGTTCAGTCCTATGGCATCAATCACCTTGTCATGTGGGAAAACTGGAGCAGAAAACACACACACATCTTTTAAAAATTCTTGTTTATTTCACCCAGTTGCATTCTAAAAGATCACACTACATATAACTACTGTAGCAACACACAGTGAATGCAGATGAAAAGCCAAAGGAAACAGAAGAACTGTTGCAGATAAGCAGTGGCAATGATCAGGCATAGCATCCTTAAACCAGAGGCAATACTAGAGCATTTCCTCTCTCTTTTTTCATTCCTCCCTCCCTTTTCTTGAGAGATTGTGACTGTCATTTAACTTCCTTGTTATTGCCTTTGTTTTGGCAGCATATGTGGAATGATTTACATATGCTGCATGTATGGGTTTTGTTCTTTTTGTTACACCATAAACCAGCTCTGTCCAGCTTTCAAAGTTGCATTCCTTTAGTGACCAGTGGTTGACTGTTTCTGATTTGTGGCTATATCCCCAGAGCTCCTGGTATCTTCTGTGCCTATATTCCCAAAGGTGCTGCTATTATCTTGTGCTCACACACTTAGGGCACCATGTTACAGTCTATATTGTATCCACCTTGATAGATAGATAGGTTGTATTCATGTGTGTGTGTGAAATTGTAATTATGGTTTTATTTTGCCACTGTTAGTCTTGTATGCCATCACTACCTGCTGTGCTGTCAGTTTTGTCACAAGTACTTCTGGGCATAAGGTCGAGGCTTGAGCAAATTACATCATGAAGAGGGAAAGGATTTCTAAGTGTTTGAGTGAGTAGAAGAGTATAGAAGCAGCTGATCCACAGCATATGTTGAAGCGATGATAGAAATGAAAGACAGGATTTTTTGCTGAGGGTGTGTTCAGACTGTGGAGAAGGTGTGCAGAGCAGCACACCCCCTGGAATACACTGAGGTCCCATCAGCCTCTTCCTCCTCATGGTTTTCACTTGCAGAAGAATTGGGTACTATCATGGAGTCAGGACATGGTAATGATCCAGTTTTGGATCTGTGATCATAAGCCAGGAAATGCTGCCCTGTCTCTGTATATGCCTCTGCATATACAGAGACTGATTGAGCTGATAACCTGTCCCAAATTCTGGACTACATAGTACTTCCTCAGAGAACTAAGATGATTTCATGGGAAAAAAATGGGAAAAAAATTCAGGAGTTGACAAAGCCCTACTTTAGTGGAGGTTCTGGAACTATTTAGCCACTGAATTCTGTTACACAATTCAGGAGAGTGCATCAGCCCCTACTAATGACTGGACACTGGTGTTGCATTAGTCTTCTCAATCTGCACCTGTAAAATCACCGGGTTTTGCTGTAGGATGGAAACTGGGCTATTACAAAAGTAAGAACTTGAAACTTGATTAATTTTCTGGACCTGCTATATATGTCCAGGAAAGACATTCATCTCACTTTGCCTCATGTTCTCATACTTTTGTAAATCATGTTAAACAGCAACGTATCAGGTCCAGAATGATACTGTCATTAAAATTCAGTTCAATGTTGATATGGAGAGGTTAAGAAAAATGCTACAATCCATACAGAGTTCCAAGAAGGACTTTGGCATTGGTATTCTTAACATTACAACACATAATTTACTGGCAGGTGGTCCACAGAGCAGGGTTCACAGCTCACAGATGTCCTCAGGAGGTGTTGACTGCATAAATACAGGATAGGAAATAACTGGCTTGGTAGCAGTTCTTCAGAAAATAATTTAGGTCATGAGTCAACAGTATCATGCTGAAATAATAAAAAAAAAGCATCACACAGATGTATATGAACAGGAACCCATCCAGGAAAGGAAAGGAAAGGAAAGGAAAGGAAAAAGAAAAGAAAGAAAAGAAAAAAGAAAAAAGAAAAAAGAAAAGAGAAGAGAAGAGAAGAAAGAAAGAGGGAAGGGAGGAGGGAAGGGAAAGAAAGAAAAAGAAAGAAAGGAAAAAAGAAAGAAAGAGAGAAAGAAAGAAAAAAAAGAAAGAAAGAAAAAAAGAAAGCAAGCAAGCAAGCAAGCAAGAAAGAAAAATTTTGTTACACATACACAGAGAGATGACTTCCAGTCATGAAGATGCTTAGTCTTCAAGAACATAAAAGGCTTTCAAAAAATAAGAGAATAATCTCTCATGGCAGATGGGAAATAAGAAACAGCTTAAACTGCAGCAAGACAGTTAAAGTCTTGCTAATAATAAGGATGATAACCATCAAAAACACTGCCTGGCAAAGTTATAGTCTCTGTCACTGGAACTCTTTAGGAACTGGTTAAGTTAATATCTGGGGGAAAAAAAAAAAACCCAAACCAACACAAAACCAGAAAAACATATGGAAAGAGAGAGGAAAAGTAGAGACAGGAAGAAGGTTTCTAGAGTATATTAATTTGTGAAGATCTGAGGTTTGTCCCAATTTCAAATACATGTATCTATATCCAGTGACCATTTTCTAAAGAATATATCACTCCCTGTATCTAGGATCAGACTAAAGATTTAATAATTTCTAAAATAATGTCCTAAGCATGATTGCCTATTTCTTCTCTGTGGTCATTGTTAGGGCATTCCCATAAAGGACAGAGCTTCCATCTTCCTTCTTCTGGCAGAAGATGATGTTGAATTTGGTCTCCTGGTGTCTGAAGTTTGGATGTATGTTCTAGATTATTTTGTGATATTGAATTATGTAAGTCCCAATTCTGTTATCCTTACTTTCCCATTAATTTATTCAGTATTACTGCTATCTCAAATAAATAACACAAAAATGTTTTTAACACTAAAACTTCTATTCAAAGTACTGATATTTTTAATGACATTTGCAGACTTTGCACTGAAATAGCCAGGTTTGTAACTTTTATTAACACTAGCCAGCTTTGCAACTTTTATTAACACTAGCTGAAGTTATAGATTTAGAATCCAAAATGGTCTGACATCATTGTCAATAGCTTTTCTTTACAGATGCTTGAAATTAAAATGTAATTTTCATAAAGCTAAAATTTCAATACTAATTTCCATGAAATGTTGATGTTCAGATAGAATGCCATTTCCAAGAATATCCTTGAGCTCAGCTTTGAAAAGAGGAAATCTTGCCTATTTTCTGTGACCAATATGAAGAGTTAATGCTTGGGAAGCACTGAGATAAATGTTCATTCATGACTCAATTAACATCTTGAAGTGAACAAAGTATGAAACAGACAAAATATGTCTTCTCTTTTTTATAACTCAAGAAGTGAGGGCATGCAGTCATTAAAAAAGGAAAAAGAATGAAATCAAAACAAACAAAAGACAAACAGACTGTGGTGCTGATGACTCATTTTCAAACCCCTTTTCAAATTTTCCCTTAATTTTCTTGGGTGGACTCCTCACCTGTGCCAGTTTGTGTGACATTTATAAATAAAAATGTGGAACTTCTTTATGTAAAACACTCCTAATGTTTCATGTGCATCTTACATATATAAATGTATCTATATTGCATCTTTGGATATGCAAGATAAACTATTTCCAGCTAAGACTGCACAATGACAGCGAACCCCTGAGTCACAGGGCAGACAGCCGGTACATACGTGCAGCAGGCATCCCCGCCAAGGCTGGTAGACTGATATCCACCGTGACTTCAGTGCACTGAGCCCTCCCAGTACTGGTGGGATGTGGCTTATGGGAACTTCCTTCACTTGGATTAGGACTGACAGATACAGTATTTGCTAGACGGATGAGAGCAGAGGATGGCCAGCTCCACAGTAGTCTAAGAGCAGCCGGCATTGCAGAAGAATTTCAATTAGTCGGGTGACAATCAGCTTCAATCCCCAAGGAGCTGGTTACCGCCTCTTCTGCACAGTGCTCTTTCACTGCTCCAAAAAGCTTAATTGTGACACTGCTTACATCGCTGGGTGTAAAAGTAGCTACTTGGGGCCACTTTTCCTGTCTGTGTGCATTAATTTAAAAAATGAGATCTGCTATACTGTGTTTGCCTGAATATGAATTAGTTAGTTTGTAAATAAAGAACTGAAAAAGATGAGTTTGGCATGGAGAGACAGCTGAGTCATTCTGTAATCCCTGTCCTTTGAATGTAAATGACAGAGGTTTGCTTACTTTACACAATAGCATCTATTTTAGCTTAATGAGCTCTGGGACTTTTGTAGTAAAATGGTTCCTGTAAGCTATCGGTCCAGTCAGTGCCTCCACTTTAAACTTTTCTATCCAAGATTTCACTTCTTGCCCACTATGAAGAGAAACTTAATATATTGTCTCCAGGAGCTTTCCTTTCTCTTTCTTTCTTTTCATTTTGGCTGTTTATTTTAATGAACAGTGTTTGAATTAATTTGAGTACATCTCTATCTTATGAAGATAGTGTTTCTTCATTATGCTATGCCTTTTGCACCATTTACAAAGGGGACACATTCAAATGTTGGTATTAAATCTTCAGAGTTTTGATTCAGAAGTAGAAGTTAACATGGAAGAGGATTATTTCTAGTTTGGATTAAAATAGCTAAAATTAATACTAGAAAATGCTACAGGTTTCAGCAAACATACCCACTGTTCAAAAGAGGAAAACTTTCACAAAACATCAAATAAAATTTATTTTCCTTCAGCACTACAACTTTGAAAAGACACAATATGAATAAAGCAATAATGTTCCACAGAAACTGACATAATTTATCTTCTGTGTGACATTATGCTTATTTGCTATATTGTACACATCCTTTGAAATTAAAGGAAAACTCCATCTTGTTAGAATAACTTACCTAAATAGATTTACTGCTTTAAAAGGCTAAAGAAAGTTTTAACATCCTCTAATAAATTCTTTGAAAAGAAGCCAGTACTGTTTTGGATGTACTTTTCCACTAAGAATTTTATTGCAAGCAAAATAGAAATCCAAATCTGAACATATTTCCTCTTGTCATCATTAATACTATTGATAGCAGCCACATAAGACAGGGTACTATATTCAGAGAACAGGCATCTCTAGGGTAATAGGTTATGGCATTAGTCAGCAAACACCATCCCTGGGTCTATAAATAGGAATGTCGAGTATAAAACCGTGTTTTTACTGTCTTCAGAGCTGATAAACGCCTAGCATTTCCGATTTGGGGCAATGCAAGTTAAATGGAGTGATTCAACTAAAGACAGTCCCAAGGAGAGCAAGAGGCTTTTCAAAGGTCTGGAAAATCAGACATCAAAAGGAAGATGAAAGGTTTAAGAATGTTTAGACTAAGCAAAGGAAAAGACAGTAGCAGTGATCATATATGTAAAACACAGCTTTTAAGGAGTTTATTCCCTTCTCAAAACTCACTGCAGATCAGACAAGTGAGTGTAAATAAAGGTAAGGAAGGTCTATGTTAGAGTGTGTAACAGTGAGGACTACAAAGTACTACAGCGGTTTTTTGGGAGGCTGTGGCAACTCCCTCAGCTCCAGTTCCTAAGAGCAGGTTGTAAAGGTGTTTGTTCAGAAATGACACAGATATAGCTGACCCAACCTTTGCAAAGGAGGAGGGAGTAGAAACTCTCTTAAAATTTCTTTCAGCCTCAATTTCTGCTATTTCTGTGGTTTTACTACCCAGATTCATTGTTCAGTTTATTATCCAGATAATAAAATCGTGAAGGAATTAATTCAGAGTGTTGAAGTAATGCAAAATTTTTACAAAGACTGAAACACGGAGCTATGATATTCTTTAAAAATTGTCTTAACAATGCTATGTATTAATAATATTTTCATTTAAATTCTACAGCAGGTATTTTCAGACTGAACTGATATTTTATTTTCAAATGTTCTAGCTTTCCCATAATTACTATATTATTTCTCTGTCCAATGATTAAGGTTACCACAACATTAGCAAAATATTTTCTTTACTTACACACTAATTTATTTGCACATCATATAACACCAGTGTTAAGCACTAACAACAAGGATGATAAATGCAATTTCATGGTGCCAGCTTGTGATAGTAAAAGGTTTCCAAATTTCATGCCAATACAACTAAACACTACAAAATATAGCTGTAAATTGTTCTTTATTCTTTTTTTAATCTCCCTAAATATTTTACACTGCTCAATGAGGATGAGACAAATTATAAATTTATTATAAGAATTATAATGGACGACAGTTACATTTGTATTATTTCCCATTTTCATTATTCTAATTATCCTGACAATTGGCTGATGTTGTTCTGCCTCATGTTCTCATGACAGTTTGCCAGAGAAGTGCAGTATCAGAATGCTAATGTCTCGTCACATCCACTCTTTGACAGTTCATAGTAGACTTCAACACTGATTTTTCCAGTGTTCAGCAGTTTTGTCAGGGGTCTATCTTGCTTTACAGTGGCAGTAACCCACAAGGAAGAGTTAAGAATGGACTAGCTGTCAAAATACGGAAAAGGTTGAACTCTGCATTTTTAAGTCTACTAAATATTTAAAGATTTTTCAAATGACGCTATAGGGCATCGCAATTCAGGTATATTTTTTAAAGCTGTAATGCTAAAGAGAGATTACAACATTTTTTAAGTAAACCATACCCAGCTATAAGCTAAGAGTTTATCTAGGAAATTTATGTGTGATCATTGAGGTGCATATTTTATCTGAAAATTATTCTTTTTCAATATTCAACCAGCCAAACAATGCATGTGCTCTTGATCAAAATTGATTCAACATCTGTCTTGCAGTGTATTTCCTCAATAATCAAGTAGATTCTCTTTGGCAAAATCCTGTTTAGAAATACGGTATCTTAGCAAAATATAATAGGCTTATTGAATACATATATACTCATCTACACAGTCCATATCAATTCCCCACCATTATTTTTTACATATCCATTTCAGCATGCATATAACTGAAGCTGGTGAATAATCATCCCACTGAGCAAAACATAAATATTCATTTGATTTTAAGTTCACTGACTTAGACATTCTAACTTCCTTAAGTGTGAAAAAGGTATTTAAGTGCTGTGCAGTGGCAGGGCCCAGAGTTTTTAATGAGAGTAATTTACTCAATGTAAGAGATAAAAATAAGAAGCTTGTTGCTAATCATCTAACCTTAATTACTGTAAATCTCCAAACTCCCAAGTCCATGAGGAACAAGCTTAATTTTGGATCCAGAATGAAATTACTTGTAGTAAATCAGAAGTTGATTCTCTCTTTGGATGTGAATAGATAAACTGGTGTACACTGAATGGATTATTATAGTTTAAAAAAAAAAAAAAACAGCCAAAAAACAGGGACAAAAATAAGGGTACAACTCTTCTTGGATTTGACAAAAGTTATTGAACTATAGAATTGGCACAAAGAAATAAAATTGTGTCTGGTACTTTATCAGTATCATGTTTCAGGGACAATTTCAGCATTTCTTATGGATATACTAGAGGATGTTACCGTAAAACAGAGGGATTGCATAGTAATTTGGACATCAGGAAGAATTTCTTTACTGAAAGAGTGGTTAGGCATTGGAACAGGCTGCCCAGAGAGGTGGTGGAGTCGTCAACCCTGGAGGCGTTCAAAAAAGGTGTAGACGTGGCACTCCAGGGCCTAGTTTAGGAGTCATGGTGGTGTTAGTTGATGGTTGGACTTGATGATCTTAGAGGTCTTTTCCAACCTTAATGATTCTTAATGATTCTATAATGCTATGTTGAAGAATTGGAGACAAGATAAGACATTCATCCACTTAATTCAGCTCAAGATATTGTTTTTGATGGAGACAACTCATCTGCCTAAACGTTTGACACAAACATTTCATTTCATTAATCTAGTATTATTTGAAGACAGGAAGGAGTTCAGAGGGAAAGGGGAGATATTTACACTCTTACAGATACAGGTCATAAAGCTATTCTCCTTCTGTTTCTTGTTCTAACATAATTTATATTGGAATACAACTTGATAGTATTAAATTCAGTCCATTGAAGCATTTCTGCCTGTTGAATCCTGGATATCAGACATAGCAGAATGTCACAGGGGTATGAATTAGTCATGTTTCTGCAGTCATGATCGTCATGGGCCTAGAGCTCTTTGAAACAGTACTGGTGAAATAATTCATTTCCTTGGTTCCTTTATCAGTTAATTAAAATGTTGATGGACAGTCAGAGTTTCTGCAGTCATAGGATCTTCAGTATACCAAGCTTCATGGCTCTAGAACAGCCTAACCTGACTGAGGCTCCAAAAACTTACAGGTCATTTGGGAATTTTTAATAAAAGAAATTGCCCAAGTATTGAAATAATTCACAAAACAAAATTGTCTGTCAGCCCAGCTCAAGTGACTATATTTCATAGTCAGTTAGCAGATCCATCCATTTTCTTGAATGGGCAGGTTAAATCACCTGCTTTCACAAATCTATGAAAAAATCATGCCACTGTCACCTAGGTATTTTAAATGTGTATGTAAAAAACACTGGACCTCACCAATTATCTTTCAGTTTGTTCTGTTCTTCACTCTTCCCTGTTTATCATGATGTACTTAATATTTTGGAGTAAAACACAGACCAAATCAAAATGTGCAACCTTTCCCAGATTTATTTTTCTGCTATGTACCTGTCTGTGTAGGTAAGCCCTCTTTGTATATTCTGAAAATGCGGAAACACTGAGACATACACCGTACCTAGCATAATTTGTGTGATGCAGCTTACAGAAAGTTAAAAAAAAATAGCAAAACCTCAGAGTGAGGAAGCATTCATCATCTCTTGCTAAGATTCATTTTCGTAGACATCAGTTACTTTCTCCTAAGATCCTACTTTTAAAATTCATTTGAGGACTTAGCCTACACTTTTCTGGAGTTTGGAATTTTGTATAAAGTTGTCTCAGGCAGTCTTCATAAATATTTTTTTCTGCAGGTGCTAAACCTTTATAGGTGTCAGGGGAAAAATGTCATGCAAATAGCAAGTAAATAATAATTTAAATCTAATATCTGATCTAACAGGAAAGCTACAGTTTTCTTCAAAGGTTAGGGAAAAAATGATCTTTACTATAAGCAACAGAAAAGGCTGTAGATTGGAAATGGGTGTAAACATGCTTTAAAGCTGAACTGTGTGAACGTTTGGAAGTCCTTGTATGCTGCAAATATTTTACTACCTGTTGTCCTTTCAAGTCATGTTGCAGGGCTTTCTGATCCATTTTGACAAAACACTGTGCCCCAGATCATTTGATAACATCCATTTGGAAATAATTTTGGGTATATTTTATAAGTACAGCTGGAAAAGCATGTGGGAATGGGTGTGGTTTTCAGGTGAAAATCAACTAATATCTTTGCTAAACAACATCATGTAGTGTTGCTAATAAAATTATGTCCCCTAATTAAGTAATTGGTTTGAATTTGGAATTAAGAGAACTGATGAGTTATTGTTATGCATGACAATAGCATTAGAAGCAAAAGAAAATGCAAGCACTTCTTATTCATGACTTGATTCACTAAAACCTGAAAATAAACCAGTAATATGAGACAGTTCAAACAACAGCAGTAAGAGAAGGTTACAGCACTAAATGAAGAATCGTCTGTCAAAATCACTTGAACAGTTTCAAAAATAAATAGTGATATTTTAATATTTTAATATTTCAATACTTCAGATTCAACTGCAGTGTTAAGTTCTACCATTCAGACAATCTAGTGTAAATATGATGATTTTTTGGTAACAATTTCTAAAGCAAAGTGAAGATAGACACATTATACAGACCTAGTCTAAGTGTCATTTTTCATCTTTTTATGATGTTTCATTTCACATTATTCTGCATAATATGCCAAAGGAAAATAATATGCATAGGCTGTTCTTAACAGTGGTGCTATTTTCTGTGTTATGTTAAAGGCAGAGAAACTTTGAAATCCAGATTGCCACAGGCAGGTTTGAACAAACCTGTTATTGAACGCTTCATTAAACAAAACTTGCTCTCATTTTGCAATAACACAAGTGCTGTGTTCCACACATATCAAACACCAAAGATATATTTCCAAAGTGAACCTCCTTTGCAAAACTGACACAACCATTTCTGTAATTATCATGATAAAAAGATTTCAGAGTATTTTAATAAAATGGTCAGAGTGTTCTTACAACCCTACTCCACTTTCCATTATATTTTATTTGATCCTCTATATGCTTTAGGCCAATTGTATAAAAGGATGGAGAAAAATAATTCTGCTATGCAGTGAGAGATGGGTGGTGTGTGGGGGTGTTCTCCTTCCCTTCTAAAATAAGGGAACAATTAATTGTTAACGTCTGCTCCAGCTGAATTGTTCTTAAATAACTCATTCTGATCAGGTATTAAATGTTCATCCTTCCAAATTGTGAACTACTATATGATAGGGTGTGCATCAGAGGAATACCTGAATGTTCTCTTTAAGGGACTCTTTTATCAGGTAGTAACATGAACACCTTCTTCTGAGAAAACTAAAGATTTTTTCCTTACTTAGACCTCGCTTTCATTAATGTATTTTTCCACTAGAATTTTAATTTGGAGAATTTTTCTAGAAACCTATCTGTGGCATGATGATACTATATCTTGCCTCTTCATTATACTGACTCCAATTATGAATTACTATCTTTACCGGTGCATGCATTTGTCGTCTTATAAAATTGACCAGAACAGCTTACACAAACCAAGCCCGAAATATACTGGTAGTCACTGGTGACTTACGTGTGACTAGAGGTTTTGTTTATAATCATCTTTCTACTTCTGAATTTACATGAAATCTGGTGAAAGTTCCTTACTTTGCTTTTTATTACTTTTTGGATATAGGATATAGGTTATAGGATATAGGATAGGATAATCCTATTTGGATTAGTGTAATAATAAAATTGTGAAATAATTTTCAGTTTCGGGAAGATGTAGTAGACTGCATCAAGGGAAAATGTTGAACTATTAACCATTCAGGAGGAAAAAACCAAACAAGTCAGCAAAAGTTGCAATGACAATATTTTCTTTAGTTAGCAGCAGAAACGTCTCCCTTCACAGGAAGTAAAATAGTTAATCACAAGACATTTCTTTATTTTCTTATACATTAACAAAGAAAGAGAAACCAAAACAAACCACAGCTCTTTGACACTTCTTTGTCTCTTCATTATTGTCTTTTGCACTATTAATTCTGATTTTATTTGGAACTTTGTTTTCTTATAGAGCCTGGCATCTCAGTTATAGAGCAGGACTCTATTTTGCTAGATAGGCCTTATAGTATTACATTAACAAATGGATCTTATCCAATAAGAATAAATACGCTGAGTAACAAGGATGTGTTCCTGATGGCAAACAGAACTGAACCATTTAGTTGATGTTTTTTCAAATCTTAATTATACATTTCTAAAAAGTACAGTCTAATTTCTCACACTTGTCACTTGCTAAGCTATTAATGTTATGTAAGTAATTGGTATTTTTCTTTTTCAGGGAAATATAAAACTCATACAAATGAATATGAACATGCTTTCATTTGGATCAACAGTTTGGACTGTAGCTTTTCTAATTGAAATTAAAAGCCTGTATGTTTAATTCTGTTTATCATTCTTGTATTCAACACAAGCATTCTGCTTACACACTTAGCAGGAAAGTGAAGGAAGATTAAAAGTAAAAGAGGACGCTCACCTTTTATTGAGTGGCTCTAGTGTCTGGGGATCTTTTGACTGTTATGCAGCAGACCAGTATTTTTGCCAATTTGGAGTGAATTTGCAAATACTTTCAGAAGAACCAAGCACACCGTTTTTGTCACATTGACTGTATGCTTGAATAGATAAAATGCATAGACAAAATTTCTGATATCAGAGAGATAACTTATTTCTCTATTAAATCCTTCTCTGACTGACCATGTCTACCTCCTTCCATTCAGCTTTTGAGACTATTCTGCTAGAAGAGAATGGATCCCTAAGAGCAAATAATTTTGGGACCTTTAATGAGATTCATCTCAATATTTTGCTTCTGTTTTGTTTTGAGGAAAGCCTTAGTATCTCAAGCTGGTTTATTGATTTGTTCAGCAAAATCAATCCCTGATTTAACACTACTGCCATGAACTTATGATTCAAATGAACACAAATAGTCAATTTTGTGGCATTTTTATTGCTGTTGTTGCTAATGTATTTGTCAAATATCAAACAAACTTTACACTGTTGCCAGGCTCAGCATAGGAAGAACACCCAAAAAAATGGCAAGCAAAAACATTGACTACGGAAAACATCTTACCAGGTACTCTACTTCCTATTTCAACTGTTCGTATGTCTGGAATAAAGGGAGAAACACTTCATTTTAGTTTTTTAAACTATTGTGCAGCAAGCCCTCACATGCAAATTCTCTTTTGTAACCTTAAAGGACTAAGCACGTGCATTCCACTCCCAGCAAGTCTTATCTTCAATATTAGATAATGTTGGGTAGTAGCCAATCAAAGAAAGTTTAGATATCTTAAATTAAACATTTTCTTCAGAGTTGGAAGGCTTAAGTGCCTCTGATCAGGCACTCTATTTCATTCCTTGTTATGGCTATTTTATCCTTCTCTGTACAGATCAACACAAGTTTAGCAACGTTTGTTGTATTAGTTCCATGTCTGGAGATCTTAAGCCATACATTAAGAAAACAAAATGCCTCCTCAGAATATACTAGAAAGCCTTTCTCTAGATTCAGTCATTAAGAAAAACATAATGACCAGGCAGAAGAACATATGTTCTTTACTGAATTTCAAGTTAACACTTTGGAGGTAAGATCTAATGATAACTTAGGAAGCAGGCAATTATTAATAAAATGATACAAGTGAAAGTAATGCAAAAGAGTACTGTTCACTCTGCTTCTGTGGGGTCATTCTTCTTTTCCATTAAGGAAGGTACATGTTTTACATGAACAAAGAATTCTGCCAGCATCTACTAACAGTTTAATTAGAGGCAGTGAGAGGATGTTATGAGCACTTATCTGTACACAGTAACTGCAGAAAACCAGCTAGGTTTTATCCTGATAGCCTGTCTAAAAGCTACTACCTTAGTTGCGAGCCAGTCCTTCATTGTGTAGAGTATCACCACAATCACACTGGATAATGTCCGTATAACGAAAGGTCAATTTGCATCACAGCCTCTCTTTTCATCTGGGAAAATTTACTCAGAAGAGATAATTTAACAAGGTTTTTAATTCTTCTAGGGACAGAGCACAACCTTGTTCTAATCCTGCTCTCAGATCTCCTTTGCAAAGAGGAGGAAGTTAGCCTATCAATTTTTCTACAGATCTTGTAACGCTTAGACTGACTGCTGAGCAGAGATAAGTAATGACCATTAGTGTCGCTTGGGAAGCTCAAATAAATTTTTAAGTCACAATTAATTGGCTTTTTTTCAATCACTTGTATATTCCTAGGAGACTTTTTTTCAAAATATCACCTTTCTGTTCTGGCCCTACGATCAATAGGAATCTCCACCATTTAAACTGGCATCTGTGATTGATTAATAACATATTTTCACTACATTATCTTCCTGGTTTTAAAAATTTGATTTTGTTCTACTTCTCAACCATAAATAACTATGGAAAATTAGGAAGCTGATTAAAATAAAGTAAGTTAGAAAATAGTGTAATATAAATTACTTGAATTTTTAGATATGCAGTCAAGTTACCCCAATACTTATTATTTGTGGTGATATCTTCAAACAGAATTAGTAAAAAAAACATGTGTTTGTATACATGTGCCTGTGTAGTATTTATGTATTTGTGTCTGTATAGTATTATCATGAGTATAAATATTACATCACAGGTATAAATGGAATAAGTTCAACTTTCACCTTCACAATCGCTTCAAAGACCATTAATAAACTCCCTGGGCATGCGGTTGCCCCGTTGCACCCCTCCTGCAGGAGATGTGGGTGCTCCGGCTCCAGGGGTGCAGCACGGAAGGGCAGCCCGGCGGTGCTGGGCACACACCAGTATGGGTCCCTGCCCATGGGGGGTAGCTCCCCACGGCGCCCCAGGGGAGGCAGCGCTGCCCGGCCCATGCAGGGGTGTGGTATCACCCCCTGGCAGCACCGACCTGCCTCAGCCTCCCTGTTTCCCTCTGTGTCTCTCCCCGATTAAAAATATTTATACTTCTTTTCTATCACTTTTCAATATTTTTTTAGTAATGGTTGTTCTGATATTACACTACAGCTTACTTTCTCAAAACTGGACAATGTTGGCATGAAAACAATTAGCTTTCCTTAATTATTTTTACAGGTAATAGGAAATTTATTTATTCAGATGGTTCACCTCTTCGAGAAAAATCCTAATTAATTACAGAGTTATTACTGAATGTGGACAATGAAATATGCAAAATTGTTACAAATTTATTATATATGCATGAAAGCTCAAATAACTAGTTTTATATCTATGTTGTTACTGAGGTTCCTTGATTTTCAGATAGAAAGTTGAATATTTAATTTATATGTTTTGAAATATGTCTTGGGATGCCACCACTGAGTTAGCTGGACAGTATAATAAAGAATTTTGGATGCTATAATATATGTAAGTCTTTCATCGCCAATTGGTCTGTTCAATATTGTCTTAGGTCACCCATCATGTAGATGATTATGCTTAATTTGTAGACAGAATTGCTACAGTACAAAAATGATGTCTTGTTCTGTGTTAACCAATCCTTTGGTAGCAGAAGCATAAACAGAATATCTGGGAATTCAGTAACCTAGTGACACAATTTCTCCTTTTCCTATTTTACACACAGAATAGTGGTTTGGAAACTTTTTTCCTGTTAGTGGTATTGCTTATGTTAAGTGATTTCGTTTGGTTTAAAAATTCAGTTTAAGATACAATGTTACTGCACCGCAGTTACTCTTTTAAGTTTAAATTTATACTGTTTAATGTACAGGACATGTACTGATTTAGACTCACATATTCTGTTTATTCACATAAAATTTCATAGCTCAGTTTGAATATATAGCAAAAACTGTGCCTTCAGTTTCCAATTTGAAGAAATAAGATTTTGTTACCAACATCTGAAGATGCATAGTGCAATAATTACTATGTAAATTCTGTTTTTAAACTCTGGCCAAATAAATGTCTTTATTTTATTGAATAAAAAGCCTCATTTTTTATTCAATAGAAGTTTCAGCTTAAAGTAATTCCACCAGCAAATAACTACAGCACAGCCCTTGATTTTCAGGAAGGAAAATTTATTAACCTGAGTCCAGATTGCTCTAATTTGTTTTACATTATTTATTTCCTCTGAAAAGAGGTGAAACTCTTGATCTGTATTTGCCAGAATACCCACACCCTACAGCAGTAAACTGTTCTGCCTGAGCAAACTGTGCCATAGCCATGCTTTTCAAAGGTGAAAGTAACAGAGTACTAAACTGAAAAAGAAGAAAAAGAAATGTTGACATCTGTGAATCACAGTTCAGCTAAGAACAAACATGACAAAATTGTTGACAGGAAATAAAGTGGCACTGAGATGCTGTGTGAGATGTCAAAGATGAATCAAGACCAAAAAATAGAGAGCTTCTGTGCATGTCCGTTCATCAGAATGGATGGCTGAATTGATAGAGCTCATGTTGAATATAAGGCAATGACATATGGACGCATACACAGAAAAATGAGCCTTGCAATCAAGACTTGAAGCTCCCCTTGGTGCCATAAAAGAACTGTTATTTAGCCTTCCTGTGTTATCGCCAAGTGTTCTGGCACAAAATCATTTTTTGGAAGATCACCTGCATTTTCAAATCTTGATTATGAAGGATAACATTTATTCAGTTGAACTGTTTTGATTCTCTAGTGTATTTTATATATTTTAATTTTTTGAGACATGCAGGTTATCAAAGTACATTTTTCTTAGCAGTTTTGCTCTTTTATAGTGGCAGCTGAGAACCACAGAAATGTTTTATTATTTGCTCAGTGTGTAACACAGGTGTTATAATATCAACAACTTTTTCTACTCACTTGAGATACCTTCGTGAAAGGAAGATGAAAGTCACGCTGACTGAGCAGGAAATATAAAGCAATAGACCAAGCTCCAAGTAGAAAATGTGGACATTTGTCTTCAGTGATTTATGCTTTGAAAAAGATGGCAGATCAAAAACCTATGGGTTTATATGAGGGCAAATTATACCCAATATACATGTGTGACTGTTCTTACAACAGTTTGTACTCTGTCATAAATTGTTTGCTGGTTAACTGGAAATATTTGAGATTAAAAAAGAGGGTTTATGTTGTTGGTAATCTCACTTAAAAATAAATTGCATTTTGACAAAAAAAGTTTAAAAATATTTATTTCAAAATAAATAATTGAAAGTTCTCACTTTAAAAATGCCTAGGTTAAAGAATGGAGACATTTGTGCTTCTTCCCCATTTTTTGAAACAAACATTAACCAACTCAATGTAGGTACTCAGATAGCTTCAGCAAAACCAGGTCTTTGCTTTCTAAAGGACAAAATGGGTAAATAACATTTTTTCAGTAGATTATAATAACTGATATATGTTTGCCTTGCTGTTAAAACACTTCTGCAGTCTGATCTACTGAAGTCCATTGGAAGATCTACATACCAAGAAGAAAAAGACAGTTTGCAAAGAATTAATGAAAAAAATGCAATTTAGGAATTCAATAGACTAAGTTTATTAAAATAGTCAGGTTTCTGGGGGAGGGAACAAAATTTATACATCAGGAATTAATAAAATTTTATTTATTGTTATTAAAGGGATTCACTCAGTTGCTACTGAATGTTCGAACATATGGTGGTTGAAAAGAAATGATGATCATGAGAACTCTTTCAGCATTACACCAGGGTGAGGTATTTTTCCCATTTTGTTTATCCTCTGGAATGTATTGTTGTTTTAAAATGTTCATTTATTCTCTAGAAGAGCAGAAACAATATGACAAAGCCAATCACTAACACACAGTCAACTTGTACAATTTGCAAACAGTTCACATTTAACAGACCCTGAAAACAGTTTATCTGGGTTATTAAATCAATATATATGAATAGTGAGTGTATTCACATGGAACATTATGGAATCACATATTTGTGACAATATTCCATATTCACGGACTCCTGAACTTGCAGATTCTAAGAAATCTGTTTCACTGTTTTTACTCTAAAAAGCCATATATAGGCAAGTCAGCTTTTACAGTCAACATTAATCCAAAAGACGCTCCACTGATTTTAGCATCACTATGGATCCAAGTGATCAAAGTCCACAAAAGTTGGTGAAAAAGATTTTTGCTTTCCAGGAAAGCTTGAATCAAACTGTATAGAAGAAACAATATGTGCAGGCATGAGAGAAACTGAAAGTCTTAGAAATTTATAAAATTCTTCAAGTATAGTTATTTTTTTTTCTTTCTCAATTTTATAACTCTCTGGCAAGAGCTAGTTTTCTAAATGTGTTCTTAAGTGAGCTGTCTATGCTATACTCATGATATTTATTGTTGGACTGTTTCCACGAACATCAAGGCAACAGAGATGTAAAATTTACCATAACTGAGTTCTTAGATATAGCTAACTTACTCTAATAAACAATGAATCTCCAAGTAAAAAAAGTATTCAAATATCAAAATTGAAACCTTTATTTGATTTAATATTTTGAACATTCTTATATTTAGTATTATTTGAATTGTGATTCTCTGTTTCTCCACTCAGATTGTTTGAGTTCTTGCTTGTGTATCTAGAAACCACTGTTCACAAGCTTGACAATGTATGCTCCTATCCTTAAATCTGATCAAATGATTTTTCATATTCCTGAATGTTGTAGGTTGGATGTTACAAACCTAACATTCTAATTTAAATAAAGTGTGCACTTTAATAAAAACACATTACATATATAAAAACCAGTAAAAATGTTTCTAAGTATAGGTTTTTCTGTACAAGCAAACTTAGGTAGCTTTTTCTAGCTTATTTTTTAATTGGTGCATGATACGCTGCCTTTGGCTTAACAGATTTTTTTTTTCCTGTCTGTTTTCTAAAGATGTTTTAAAACTTCTGTGTCAGGGATGTCAAACCTTTATCAGAAGTGAGCACCACATATACCCTTTCATTTTGACATCTCTCATTAAAGGAGTTAAAAAAGCTTTTGCACAAACAGTTCTGTCTTAGGAAGCTGAAAATAGATTTCCATCATCTAGAAACCTGAAAATCCAAAGGGTGCCGTTTGGACAGCTCCTGAGAATAAGGGCTGATGCTAACAGCAAAGGCTACCAGTATATCACAATCCAAATCAGTTTAAAGGAAGTAATAAGACTAATCAGACTGCTGTGCCATCTCTTTTAGAATGGTTTGGCATTATCAATTTAAAAAAAATGATAAGTCCTCCTTTTCTTTCCTAATAATCATGTGAAAAAATAAATTCAAACAGTTTCTCATGTTTATACATTGTGAGCTAAATGGATCTAAGATGTCAGCACTTCGAAGTGATCATTATTACCTTGCTGGGAAAACATATGGAAATAGGAAATTACAAAGTGAGA
The DNA here is from genome assembly GCA_013389945.1 of Fregata magnificens. Classification (NCBI taxonomy): domain Eukaryota; kingdom Metazoa; phylum Chordata; class Aves; order Suliformes; family Fregatidae; genus Fregata; species Fregata magnificens. Next base: position 80,954 of record WAAD01030066.1, read on the forward strand.
GAAAGAAGTTAAAAATTAATAAAATACAAAAAGTGAAAAAGTTCAAAGCAAAAAGTTAGTTCTTTAGGTTTCATCTGAGGCATTCATGACAGAGTGAATGTAAATGGAGAATAGATATCAGTATTAGCAACCTTTGTATCACAAGGGCTTTCCAGGCAGTGATTCAGGAAAAAGAGTGATATCACTGTAAACGAACAGCCATTAGTGTAGGTAACTACCTAGATGGAGAGGAATTCAGGTTGATGGTGGAGAAGCAGGTAATGTTGGGACTGGCTAATGAAAGACATTTTAAGAGAAATAGGCTTTCAGAACAGAGAGTTCTGTTCCTAAGCTATCCTCAAAAACATAGAAAATTATGGTCTGTCATAGAAAATTGTGCTCTGTCATCAGGCCCTCTGTGGATTGCTCTAGTAGCTGCAAGTTGCAAACAACCATGGGTACCATGATGATGTATCAGTATTACATTATATGATAACTGTAAAAAGACGTGACATAATTCTGAACTTATCAAAGCATTGGGTGTTATTTGACTTATGGATGTAATTTAGGTTATTATTCATGTTAAATTGGCTTTAAAACACATATTTACACAGACAGAAAGGTAAGAAACATGACATGTTATGCACTAGTATGTTTTGCCAATCCAAGAAAAAGTACTCTAGAGGAAGGTAACAAAAAATGACTAGAAAGAGACACTTCAAGAAGTTGTATCTTACAATCAAAATACAGGAACAGTTCTATGATGAAGCTAATTTTAACCCTAATAAGTACAAACCAACATGACCTCCACTTCCTTCTGATATCATAACAGGATTGTCATCACACATTTGCAAATGACAGTTAATTTCTCTATACATCTCCCTACATTTACATGCTTTCATGATATCGTATATTTCCCTTGGAAATAAAACAATGCAAAATCCAATTGGACAGGCTGGATTGATGGGCCAAGGCCATTTGTACAAGGTTCAACAAGACCAAGTGCCGGGTCCTGCACCTGGGTCACAAGAACCCCAGGCAATGCTACAGGCTTGGGGAAGAGTGGCTGGGAAGCTGCCTGGTGGAAAAGGACCTGGGGATGTTGGTCGATGGATGCTTATGATCCTTATGAGGAGGTCAACGGTGCTTATGATCCTTATGAGGAGCAGCTGAGGGAACTGGGGCTGTTTAGCCTGGAGAAAAGGAGGCTGGGGGAGACCTTATGGCTCTCTACAGTTACCTGAAAGGAGGTGGGTGTCGGTCTCTTTACCCAAGTAACAAGTGATAGGATGAGAGTTAACGGCCTCAAGTTGTGGCAGGGGAGGTTTAGATTGGATATTAGGAGAAATTTCTTCACTGGAAGGGTTGTCAAGCATTGGAACAGGCTGCCCAGGGAAGTGGTTGAGTCACCATCCCTGGAGGTATTTAAAAGACATGCAGATGTGGCGCTTAGGGACACAGTTTAGTGGTGGACTTGGCAGTGTTAGGTTTATGGTTGGACTCGATGACCTTAAAGATCTTTTCCAACCAAAATGATTCTTTGATTCTATGATTGTAAAAATTCTTAAATGGGATACGTGTTCATCATGATTGTTTTCAATAAGTTCTTTTCTTTTTCTTTAACATTGTAATTATTACAACCATAATTAGACCACTTGAGTATTAAGATATTCTCAAGGTATTTTGTAACAGCATCTTCTCTTTAATGAGGATACTGAATGTCCCCTTGTGGAAATACTTGCTATCATTCTGTTTTAGAAATTCTTTTCTATTCAAAATCCTTAAGAAATTTAAAGCTGGGAGTACTAAAGGGCTTAGGTTTTACAACAATAAGCACTGAATTCAGTGGCTAGGATCTCAATACAATGTATATGAACAATTAGATACCTCCAGTAAGCAGTTACTGGCATAAGCAAATTCGGTTTTACACTAAACAATAAGAAATGTTGAAAAGATGAATAAGATATAATTCTTATACCTCTAAGAAATATGACCACTGCATTTCAGCCTTTAGGAATGAGTGAAACTTCCATGCAGATTTACATACTTTCATCCATGCAATGAGACGGACTGTCTGCTGACTAAGAAGTGTTCATTTAAATCCTTCACAAGGCAGAGAAGTCCTTTCACCCAGGAGGAGAAAGTTTTTAGAATGTGTGTGAACTGTCCAAGTCCACAACCTTCTGATAATGATTTTTACTCACAAAGTAACTTTTGATACTGTATTTGGAAAACATCTCAATAATTATTAGTACTTCTTATGGTAGGAAATATTTAACTAAGGGTTTCTGTGAATGAGTCTATTTATCATAACTTTAAATATTTTAATCTACTTCTCATACTTTAGTGCATAAAAACACTAATTAAAACAGCCTGTTATAGACCTACTGTATTTACTCTCAGTTTAGCTTCATGCCAGTCCTCACAGTTAATTTCTCTTCACCCATAAAAACTGGGCTTAAAGAAAATTATTATCATCATCATACTACCCCTGGTTCAAGAAGCATTGCGTAGAACAGAATAGTGTATTTATTCACAAAACTCATAAATGGACTAGCAAATGGTGGGGAATAACCAGTTTGTAAAGTTTGATGATGGCCATGAGAAGCTGTAGAAAGGTCTTCTAATAATTATCACTAATAAAATAACAGATGACATTCAGTGCCAATAAATTACAAATAAAGCATATGAGGAAAGAATACTCTGAACAAGGTATTGCCTCCTTAGGAAAAAAAGGAAAGAAAAATTATTATAATTCTTTGAAGACTGTTCAGTACCCAATGAAGAAAAAAAAACAAACAAACAAACTAAAAACCCCTGCAAATATTGTGCAGTTATTACAGCAGGACAGGGAACAAAATATAAAATATCATTATGCCAGTACATGAATTAATCACAGAGTAAATATTTGTTCCAGTTCTGATAATTTCTGAAAGTAAAGAATATTATTAGAAAGGTATAATTGTAGAGGGCTATAACTGGGAGAAGCTGGGATGACTACAGCTATAGGGCGAGTTCCATGCAAATAGAAGTTACACAGAGTCTGATTCTTTGGCCATGTTGTTTGTCACAAAATAGATATATCGAAGTCTGAGTTGCACAGAGAAGGTGAAGAGAAATTAATTATTCCCTGTTTCTCAAAGAGTAGGCAGGAATCAAATCATATTTTCCAGTGACAGGTTGAAAACAAAAGGTGCACATTCTTCAACTCTGGAATTCATTATGACAAAACATTGTAGGCATGAGAAGTTTATATGGGTTCAAAAACTGATTGGACAAATTCATAGACGAAGTTCAACAGAAACCTTTGTCTCAAGCACTTCAGACACAAATTTTACAAGGATATACCAGGAGAAGTGTAACAGTCTGCTTGCCTTGTCCTGCACTTTTTCCTAGACATCCACTTATGACTAAGTGTCAAAAATACCAGGCACACTCTCCAATAGAAGAAAAAAAAGAAGAAACCCTCTGATAGCAGAAATATGTTCTATTTTTATTTGTTTAGCTGTGAATCAGCCGCACTGTGCTAACTGTTGAGAACTGACCTCATGATCTTTTTTAGCCACCACCCAGGATGCTACTTAATTAAACATTTGGTTGTTGGGGAGTAGCAAGGGCCAGCAACTCCACAAGGGCTGGGCAACCCCAGCTCGGGCCATGCCTTTACTAAGGAGCACAGTCCCATGGGGTCTGGGCACAGCAGGCAGCACCTGGTGCTGGTAACAGTGTCCATCAACAGCTCCAAACATGTCAAATGATGAGTTAGGTCCAGAGGTTTTCCAGGGAGCCAAGCTGGGAGCAGAGGAAATGAGGTCAGGGACCTAAATGTGAGGTAATGTGACTCAATGAACCTGAGTGAAAGAACTTCAAGCAATGTCAATTTATCTCCTAGTTCAGATGGGATAGATGAGAACTCAAATCATGGGCTCAGGTGTTGGGTCCAGATCTCAGCTCAGCCCATATTTGTGTGGTTCACTCTGCTTTATGTAGAGTCCATAAAAGAACAAAAGCCTGTTTTTTCAGTCTTGCAATGTACATATGTGTAGTATTTATCTTAACATCATAAGAGTTTAGATAGGTATGAAATCACAGTAACATTTGGCATTGATATAGGTTTACTCAGGATTTAAAAATTAATCAAAAATCTTATTCTGCACATATATGGAGGTATTAATAAAATTGACACTTCAAAGATTACTGACACATAAATTTAATTTCGTTTCTCCAATGTCAAGAATGAGTCACTTTACATCTAAATACACCATAAGAAACGATTTTAAACTTGAAGGAAGTCATATATAATCTTTGTGAGAAGAGGAAATGAAAATCAAATTCTCCATTCTAGTTGAATTGAAACATCTCAGGCAAAGGTAACAGAATAGATAAAACATTTCTATTAAAAAAATGCCATTTTGCCTGGGGTTTATTGATAAATGCTGCTTTATTAGGCTCAGCTATTCCTGAAGATATACGCATACAACTTCCATTGATTCCCTTCAGCTTATATTTTGATAATCATTCAGAGTACCAGTACCTTGGGAAGTCACCCAGTCCACCTTCCTGCTCAAAACAGAGTCAACACTGAATTCGGATGAGAGATTTAGGGCTTTTTTCAGTAGAGCCTTGAAATACTCATAGAACTCATCTTCTCTGGGCAACCTATGCAAACGTTTAATCATTTTGATAGTGAAGTGGGTTTGATTTTGGTTTGGTTTTGGTTTTTTTCCCGAGCTAGGCAGTCAGAACCTCTTCTGTTTCAATTTATGTCCACTGATTCTCATTCTTTCACTGGGCACCTCAGTAGAAAGCCTGGCTTCATCTCTTTGGTTACCTACTTGTAGGTATCAGAAGGCTGCTATTTACTCTCCCCCTAAGTTTTTTTTCCTTCTTCAGACAAAAAAATCACTAATTCCCAGTAAAGCAGGACAATATCCCTTAATTTGACCTACTGATTATACTCCTGCTAGCTCAGGAGCTGTTGGCCACCTTTGCTGCCAAGGCACGACTGGTTCATGCTCATCTCACTGTCCATCAGCACACCTGGGTCTTTTTCAGCACAGCGGTTCCCCAGCCAGCCTGCCCCAGCCTGTGCCATTGCTCAAGGCACCATACCTGCAGGGGAGGCTGCAGAGAAGGCTGTGGCCACCAATTTACCAGGGGTACTTTCTCCAGCCAGTGATGGGGACTGAGCCCTGCGGTGTATTAGGACCATTTTGATTTCAGAATTCAGAAAATGGATTTTTTTTTTAATTATTTCATGTTTTTCATCCTTACTCCTTGTTTTGCCAAACTCAAACCAAACAAAGCATGCACACACACACAAAAATTCTTCTTAATTTCACCTTGAAAACCCTAAGGTTATGTTTTTAAAGTAGCCATTAAAACTTTTTGTTGTTGTTGTTCTGCTAAGTCTAATAAAATGTGTGTCTTCACACAGGAAAATGTATAGAATCAAGATATATTGTTGTTTAAAAAGCCAGATATTGGGAAAAATATCACCCAAAATCTCATGATGAAATATTACATCTGGTCAGGAAAACAGCAAAACTCCTATTAACTATGATGACATTCATGGTTCCACTTCATCCTGCCACATAAGGCCTGTGTCAGCTCTTTGGCACAGTAAAGTATTATCTTGGGAAGCAGCCAGTAGAGAGTTGTCTTCTGCCTAATGCTGATAGGGAAGGACTGGACAATCTAACTTTAACAATGTCCTCACATAATGAGGAGGAGCTGGACCCTGTAAAAAGGTGGCGACACTTCAACAGCAGCCTTCCCTAATGCAAAAATCATGTCCCTGTACCTGTCCTGAGTATGCCCTCTGACAACAGCAGGAGCTAAAAGCTCAAGAGGAGAAGGCTGAAACATTTTCGGTTTAAAAGAAAAAAAACTGGACTGCCAGGAAATGACACTAGCTTAAGGTTTCCATATAAAATCCAGTTATTTTTGTTGATATGTTTTAAGTATTTTTACAAATATATTTTATTGCTACAGCTTTGAAGACATATTCATATCACAGTTTGTATAGGTGATAACATCCACATTAATTCTAGAAGAAAGAAAAAATACCAAAGTCAAGAGAAAATTTTCAAAAAAACCCCCTAAATCAGGTAAGAACAAGTTATAAAACAAATATTCACCTGTGGTGCTTTACCGGATAAGAGACAGATATGTAATTTCACTTTCCATTTGGCATCCAAATTTCCTGTTAAGCAGCTAGCCACTTTCCCATAACCTCAGAGGTTCATCGTTCTTTGTGAGTGTCCTTTTCTCTTTGTCAGCAGTTACCTATTATTACTGCTACAATCTATATAACTAAAGAGACTCTGTGATGGCACAGCTGTTGCAGACAAAGGTTGCTGCAGTGATTATGTTAATGGGGTCACTAATTTCTTGTATAAACATAGCTTTAAGCTGTTGTGCTACTTCATGTGTCACTAGCTGGGTCAATGAAAAATCTTGAGCAAAGTATAAAAATGTTAATAACTCGGTTGTTATTTATTTGTATTTCAGTAGCACCTGCAAGCCATAATAAGCTGAGATGTTAGTATTTGAGGCAAAAAATGCCCTGTCTCCTTGTAAAAGCCTATGTAATCAGACAACAGGACCTCATTTCTTCTCTACTCTACTCTTCTCCCGCTCTAGTCCACTCTTGTGAGACCCTGCCTGGAGTACTGCATCCAGCTCTGGGGTCCCCAGTACAAGAAAGGCATGGACCTGCTAGAGCGGGTCCAGAGGAGGGCCATGAAAATGGTCAGAGGGCTGGAACAACTCTCCTATGATGAAAGATTGAGAGAGTTGGAGTTGTTCAGCCTGGAGAAGAGAAGGTTCTAGGGAGACCTTATTGTGGCCTTTCAATATATAAAGGGAGCTTATAAGAAAGATGGAGAGAGTCTTTTTACAGAGGCCTGTAGTGACAGGACAAGGAGGCGTGGTTTTAAACTGAAAGAGGGTAGGTTTAGATTGGACATAAGGAAGAAATTTTTTATGATGAGGATGGTGAGACACTGGAACAGGTTGCCCAAAGAAGTTATGGATGCCCCAACCCTGGAAGTGTTCAAGGGTAGGTTGGATGGGGCTTTGTGCAACCTGGTCTAGTGAAAAATGTCCCTGCCCATGGCAGGGGGTTGGACTAGACGATCTTTNATTATTCTATGATTCTATGGTTCTATGAAAGACAGATAAGACATCACAAAGAAAAAGTAAGATAATGAAAATATTTACTTAAAAGAGTAATATATCAATTAACAGATTGTCACTGAAGTGTTGGAAGCCTCTCTGCTCCTATATTTATCATATGATAAGGAAAAAATATTTGTTTCAACATTAACAAAAGGAAAGCTATCTTTCAGTATGTAAGGGGGTCAGCTTTCCTGACCATACAAGCTGCATTCTTAGGCCCACAAGATATACACCATCTCTCCCAGAAAGTCAAGGGGCAGGAAGAATCTAGGACTAGTCCAGACATGTCCTGGCTCTGGGACTTGACAGTATGTCCCAGTTCTTTTTACATTTCTGCAGATAATGTCAACTTCTGTGGTTAATCGCCTCTCATAGAGAGGAACTCAAGCTGCCCACCAGTCCATGGACCACTGGCCACGAGACATAGCTCCTGCCTCAAAGCCTTTCTTGAGTTGTCCACATAGAGATATGGACTGCTTATTCTTGTGGTATGTCTTTATTCATAAGAATCTCTCAGGACTTTTGTCACTGAGTATAAATAAACCTGAACTTGGACAACTAATGTGTCTAAAGCTAGGTGACATGATATCCATATCTGTCTCTTAACAAGGGGGTACTGTGTTTTCTTATGGGCCCAGTTGCCTATTAGTAAGTATGTGCCTAATTGCTGTTATATTCACATTCAAAACACAGAGCTCTTTTAGCCTAAATCCCTTGGAAGATGGCACCAGTTACAGCAACAGACTAGGAAATAATCAATCTCGTCTGGAGACAAGATCTCCAAATCTTTAGAGCTTTCGCAGTCATATCCATTTCAATTAAGCTTTCCACAAAAATAGGCAGGAAGCCAGGACAGATCATCCATAGTCTGCTCTCAGCAAGAAATGTCACTTAGGTAGACAGCACTCATGGGGTTTTTTTTGCATACTTTGAATGTGTACAGTGTGGTGTACTTGCAGAGCACAGCACAGCACTTTAGACAGCAAATGCTACAAGCATGGATAACATAAGGCAATGTCCATATCCAAAGACAAGCCCAATGTCTGTGCCAAACACAGATGGAAAGCTTTATACTGGTAACTGCTGATCCTTGGATCTCTAAAAGTTTTAAGCTTACGTTATATAATGTGCAAACACAAATATGTCTATAGACATAATCCAGAGGGTACCATGCAAGTACCATTGACACAGCCTCTCTTCTAATGATGGCTCTTTTCTACATTCCACCTGCACTTAGGGTTTGGTTTTCAAAGGCTTCAGTCTAGCTCTTCAAAGATAAGATGAGATATTTTCATTGTATAGCACTCTGCCAAGAAATTTGTGTAGCAGCTTGTAGTACCAGTTAAGTGAGGAAGACACATACATGCTGCCCAGTCTCAAAATAAATACGGAAAAATACGAAGGAAAGTGACAATGTGGTGTGATCTCAAACAGATGAAAAAGAAATGTTCTCATAAAGAAAAAAACCCATAAACAAACAGAATAAGCAAATCAGAAGAGACTGCAAATGTCTGCACTTTGGTTCATTTTTAAATTAGTTTTTTTAAGACTGAAGTTGTTCAGAGATATACTAGGTACCTCTGAATGAAGTAGTTTGTATGCTGAAGAACATCTGTGCTTCATGGTGTTTTTCCAAAGTTATTTTACTCCATTTCTCATTGATCCCGATGGGAAGACTGCCACACTACAGTACTAGTCAACACCCAAACAAAGCTGTGTAGAGCTACATCTGACCGCTCTTTTCAGCTCTGCACTGGTCTGTGCTGACATGCTTCCTTACGTATTTCATTTAGCTCTTGGTTTGCTTCAGCATTTGCAAGCATCAGTGAGCCCCCTAAAACTGTATGTTAATATGTCCATCTATGTTGCACTTTCAAATTCACCTTAAAATATGTTTCAAAAGCAACATATGCGGAATTGTTTCCAAGCCCCCTTTAGGCACTGAGTGTGAAAAGGACTAAATTGTATACATACAATATTAAGAAAGCCTCTTCAGTCTTGAGCATTTTTAGATCTGACTTTACACTGGCTGAGAGTACCTATACAACATGCTTGAATATGTAATTCCATTATATTTGGAGAATGAAGTCATATTTTTGTTGTAAAGATAGGTGTCCTGTTAGAAATACAAGTTGAATGACACAATCACCCGTTGGTAAAGAGGTAACCCTACAGTACTGCAATACTTTACTGAACATTCAGTCTTCACAAGATACTACAAGAAACCTTTCACCCATTAGATTTAGGTTATGCAACCCTTGTAGTAAATTCACATATGCCATTCCAAAACACTCCTATAATGGGAACTGAGAATTGCACAGTCCAGATACAAATATATTCTGATGAAATCACAGCATTCAAGCTTCTGGAAGCATCTAAAAAATGGAAATATAGATTCAAAGAATTAATACTGGCATATTATTCACTGACTTCAGTAGGTCTGATTATGTGAGGTCAGAAAGAAAGGCAGACAGGCTGAAATACAGGTTCCTTAAGTAAAAGAGCGGTATGCTGCTTTTTACATAAGCTTGTTTCCTTGCAACTTACTGGAAATTATATGCTCTCTGGTTACTGCAACGGTGGATACAGACTTTGCAGTGGCAAGGCAATGTGATTTATGCATTTGATGTTGTTGCAGTTGGCCAGTTCCTGTTTTCTGAAAGCTGTCTTCATAGGCCAGCTGGGTCATTAAAAGTCTAAAATTGCAACAAAAAGAGCTAGAGAAATTTCATCTCAATATAATCATAAACTGATGTTTTCTACAGGCTAAGCCATTAAACGTTTAAGTTCCCCCAAAAGAAAATAAAACTTGGTGGTTTGGGCTTCTATCTTTGAAAATTCCAATTAAAAGAAAAAATGTGGAAAAGCATATGATTTCTTTATAGAATCCTATTGTGCTCTTGACCATACATCCTTTGCTCTTACTGGATAAACCAACAGCTGTTATTTTTAGGTTTTAATTTTAGTTTAGTTGGATCATTTTTTTTCCACCCAATCAAAGTTTTTTGCTAATAGGATGTTTAATCTAATTTCTATGTGTGTCTAGAAACTGATACCACACGAGCCTTGTT
>WAAD01030067.1:0-47400 GCA_013389945.1 Fregata magnificens
TATAAAAGCTGTACATGTGCCACAACAAAACACCATTATTTAGAAATGATGCTTTATGAACCTGTAATAGCTGAATTTAGTGTTGCTTTAGCACAGTGGTTCAGCCTTAGCAATTAATATTGCCTGATACACTTAACTGTATTTCTTACATGAGAAGTGCTTCACAGCTTTGACGGATGTGCGTTCTAGTTCTTGGGAACTTTACTGAACAAGCAATGCTAACTTAGGCTTGTCTGGACAAGCCACAAATAATTTAACAATCCACAATCCAAGACATATAAGTCATAATTTGAAAAATGATAGTTTGATAAGCTTTTTGCTATTTTTAATGTTATGCTTTGCAGCTCCAGAAGCTTCTTACTATGGACCCTACAAAGAGAATTACCTCAGAGCAGGCTTTGCAGGACCCCTACTTTCAAGAGGATCCTCTGCCTACATCAGAGTATGTATTCCCTCTTCTGTGCTCTTCAGGGGTGTCTTCTATCTGCTAAAAGCTAATCTCTGAAATGAGATGACAGCTGAAAAATTCACGGATATCTACCTATATCCACAAGTAGTAGCTCAGGCATGCTCAGTAGAAACTATTAGTGTAGTACCGAAGTGTCTGTATCTACTGGTGCCAGAACTGAGTGGTCATGGACAATAACCCAGTACTGCACTAGCACTGTAATTCTGAACGTACTACTAAAGCTAGTGTGACAATATTGCAGTATTTAGAGAATTAATCTGTGCCCCTTACACAGCCTCACAGACCCCTGTTCTCAATTGCCTGGCTTCATTGTGCCTCTCCCTAGGACTAGGACAGTTCTCTGACTTACAGCCCCTTCCTATGCCCTCTTGCACAGGGTAACAGTATGAGGAGACAAAAGTGAAGAGATCAATGACTGCCTAAAATCCCACAGGTCCCTTGTTCAGAAAGCTTGAGAGTACGGATTTTATATCTCTGTATATTTTATTGTAATGAAAAATTCAAATGATGTATTCAATTCCTACTGGCAGACTTTCCTCTTCCAGTTTCTCTTCCTAGTTTTTAGAAGCGTGGTGGTTCGTAGCGTTATGATCCATAGGAGCTAGCTGCAGCATGGCTTCCACCTTTGCTTTCACTGCTTCCTCAGCTAGCAGGCAACACTAAAAGGAGGGAACAGCCACTGTAGCGCAAAAGGAGTCTAGTTGAGACTAGTTGGGTTTTTTCCCTTTCTTTTTCTTTTTCTGTTTGGATAAGCCAAACATTACATAGCAGCTAGATTAGGAACTGTTTACACACTTTAAAAAGTCATGTCATGTTGATTGTATTCTGAATGCTGGCACAGAAATCTAAGAAATTGATACTGGTCAAGATCTACCAGTAATTTTCTATTTAGTGTTTATCTGATATTATCCGATGTAGAGCTATAGCTCCCCGTGGATTACAGGATAACATTATGATAAAGTCTCTGCCATAGACATTAAGGAATGTTCCAAATCCCATTAGCCAGATGAATTTAAAAAGCTATCTTTTTTTCTCTAAACAAGACCTGAGAAGCTAATTGAAAGTAACTCTGCAGTTGTGATTGGCAAATATATTTAAGCCCACTGTTAAGCCAAGGCAGGCTCAGAAGACATTAATATTCTTTGGATCAGGCCCTTTATTCAGTGAGCCATGCATGTTCCAACTAGGTGTTATGGAACCTCTAACACTGTGTTTGTTCATTTTGCCATCTGGATCAACAAGTGGTCGTTCTGGCATTCGGGCGTGCTCAACCATGTCATGATTTCTAAATGATGGCCTCATGCCAACAGCAAAGAGATCTGACATGATGATCAGCACCTAGCTGCTGGTATCTGCTGCTGTCTTGGGTGCTCACAGTGCCACTCACTTATGGAATCAGGACTCATGAAATACAAGAAATTAAATTGTGTTATATTCACTTGTTTTTAATATAGCATTAAGTAAATGTATGTCATATCTACATATTTGTGGAGTGTTTACTGTTTACTGTGTTTCAGTGTATTTGCTGGCTGTCAGATTCCATATCCTAAAAGAGAATTCCTCAATGAAGATGAACCTGAAGAGAAAGGGGATAAGGTATTATAAACTTTTTTTTTTCTTTTAAGTATGCAATAAGAAAGAGTCATGGTGCTACCAAATGAAAACTAATGAAACGTGAAGAGTTAACCAAAAGTGTGCTTTCCAGGCAAGGCTTTCTTAAACTGCTTCCCAGACAGATTAAAAGTATCAGACGACTGTGGGGTGTCTCAGGCAGTATCACCAGCACGGTTTGCCCTGATCTGTGGGGAATGAGCTGGATGGGTTGTTCTGTCAGCAGTAGCCTGCTTTCAGCTGCTATCGTTCCAAGAGGACCTTGCTACCTCCTCCTGCATTGCATGATGAAAATACATTGTGATCACATGAAAAGAACAGCATTTCCATTGTATGACTGGCATAGGTCCAGCCATTTGAAAGTAGATGGCTGTCAGGGTCTCAAATAAATAGGGGCAGCCTGCTTCTGGCGCTACATCAGAACATTTCATTTGTCTGCACACAGTTTCCTGATCATGTTTTAAGGGCCCTCAGACAAAGAAGTAATAAGGAGTATGAACTGTTCTGTTAGCAACAATCTGCTCTGAATACTCTCTTTCCCATAGCCCCATAGACATGGGCAAGAACTTGTTTGTGTGCATAGTAAATTTTGGTGTGTTTGCAACATAATCTGACCTGCTTTGTTCGTGTAGCTCAGCTGTGCTACGTGACCGCAGTTATTGTCCCATCATGCTCTGAAGGCTGGACAATGGTGCTATAGTGTATGAAACAGCTTGTAATTTTCAGTTAAAAGCGTACAGTGAGACACCAACAGTAATGTATAGCTAGCAAAATGTGAAGAAGGCAGCCTTAAACTGTAATTATCTGAGGACTACATGAGAAGGACTGTTAATCTTTTGGAGAAACCGTTTGACTACATGCATCTTCTGTTTTCTGATTTTCTGCGTAACATGAGAAACTTGCTGAGTTTAAAAGTATGCCTATCACAATAGATTTCAGACAGCAAATTTTGTTTTCAGAACAGATATTGTAGATTCTTCTGTACTGAGAACAAGTGGTAACATCCTGGATTTTTGTGTCCAGAGAGTTTTTTCAAAAAGAGGAAACAGACACCTAAGCAAAAATACAATGAAAGTCATTATACTGATTTGACTGTAATTTAGTTACTAGCTTTGCTTCAACTCTCACAGCTTCAAAAACAAGAACAAACCTTATGAATTAAAATGTCTCCAGCTTTTGTTAAGTCAGTGTATTTAAAAGTAAATATCTGTCTTTTTCCTGGGAGTGGTGGGGGGGGTGGGGAACAATGGCATGTTTATATTCAAAACTGCCATTATAGAAATGGTCTTTGAGATTGTTGGGGACAGTCACGTATTTATGCACACTCCAAATTAAAGTTTTTTCAGACCATTTATGTAATACAAGTCACGCATTACTCATTGGATGTGTTCCCACAGTGTAGAAAATGGGAAGGTAAAGGATATTCTGACAGTTGGATCTGTGCCATGTTTTGGTTTTTTATGATGTTGTTGCAAGTGAAAGGATTTTTTTTTTTTTTTTAATAGTGTTAGTTTTTGGTTTTTTTTTAAAACCATAAATATCTGTATAGTCCTTTGGAAACCTAGAGGAGTTCTGTGTGTTTGTTTATTTGGAACTTGCATCTGAATTGAATAACCTTTAACATAAGCATCCGTTCTTCAAAATGGTTAATCGTTAGTCAGCAAAGCTAAAATGAGTGTTTGTAAAACAGAGTGAAAAGATTCTTTTCTCATTCAAATTCTGTTAGGCAAGTTTCTGTTGAGTTCATTTCTAGGTAGGACGGGAACGTCATTTTGGTAATTTGTGCCTGAGAGGTGACACGTGGTAATATGTTGCTAACTGTACACCTTTTACAAGTTTGTTTGTTTAGGAACCACCATGAACTAGACTGACCTGAGGACAATGTTTTTGCTGGCATAAGCTGTTTTTGCACACTAAGGTGGTGCAGCTAACCCCCAGCCAGAGTCTGACAGAGTAGATCTCAGTCTCTACTCAGGCAGTAGCAGTAGTAGCTGCACAGAAGAGCAAGCTCAGACTAGTCAGGTAAATTTTGTGCTAATATCCAAAGCATGAAACATGGGACCTACAACAAACTGTTGTCTTTAATTGTGAGAGTTCCTGCAATATTTGTTTACACATAACAAAGTCGCAGTTTTTCAGCGCTCACAGTAGCAACCCCCTCACTTGCATCCAAACACCCCTATGAAAACACAAATTTTGGAATTCTAGCACAAATACCACCTTATTTATTCGTGTTTGTTTGCATAAGTGAAGCTGAAACCATTATGAAAAGATAAACTGCTTCTTAACAATTTTTTTTTTTTACAAGCTAGCTTGATTAACTTTTAAAATTGTTGAAGTTTAAATCTCTCGGGAAACAGAATCTGACTGAGATGGGATTTGAGGACTACAAGCAGGAGTATATATTATTGGTTTTGCTAAGTGTGAAATGGAAATGCAAGCCACCTCTAAGTCCTTGAAGACACAAGGCTTCTTTGTAATCTTAAATGAATACATCATTGCAAATTTCTTCTGAATGTGTCTTGGGAGACCATTGTGCTGAATGGCATAGATACAGATCTTTTATGTCATTTATCTGAGGTAACTAAATGCCTTTTGGTGATTGGGGACATCAAGAATTTTCTGCTAGTGGCAACTGGTTGTCATGATTTCTCAGAATCTAATACAGTGAGGTTTTTATAAAAGGCTACCATACTAAAGCTTTGATAATTATATAAGCGGATATTCCAGGAAAAAAAGACTATCCTGAAATGTTCCATACAGTATATTGGGGGGAGGGTAGTAAGACTTTTTAATTCAAGTCATGACAATTGGAGGTTTTTTCCATGATGAACAAGTGACATATCTCACATTTGGAGCGAAATTGCTTTTCTTTGCAATTCTTGTATGTGCTTTAGTGCTCTGAGGGAGGAGCCATCCCTGGTGCTCGAAAGCAGACAAATGGGTGGTCTTTCCTTGTAACTGTCTAACCATGGATGGCAGAGTTGCACTCTGCTGGTTTTCTAACCTTCCATCCAGTTCCCTAATACTCTTTTTCGTCTGTAGCCCTCTGAAGCCAGAGGAGTACAATGTCTTTTGCTCTTGTGTTCCCCTTCTTAACTTTCTTCTCTCTTTTGTGGCACTTTTCTCTCTGTCTCTCTTCCTGCTAGGTCCCAGTGTCATCTTAATTGTCTGGCTTCCCTTCCTTTGTTAGTCTTCTCCTTCACTTGCCAGATTCTTCCTTCAGCTGTTTCCTCCTCTTTTGTCTTCAACTATTTGCTTCTGGTCAATTTTCACTTTTCTGCTATGTCAATAAGATTTTCTGACCCTGTACCTAGCACACCATGCTGGACCGTATTCCCAGTATACCACTCTTTACAAGGTACTTAAAAGCACAGGAAAGCAAAACAGTAATGAAATCCATTTCTGGTTCTGCCACAGAATTTCCTTGCAACCTGGAAGAAATTATACCATTTCTCTGGTCTCAGTTTGCTTACCTTTCTGGCAGTAATGCTGCCAACCTCCTTTGGGTTATTGTAATGTGTCATTTGTGAAAGTTTGAAAAGTGGTTTTGATTCTGAGTGAACAAGGCTGTTGAAGCGCTTAGAATAATTTACTGTGGTTCACCACGTCTGCCACTGAGCACTAGTGAAATTTTGGGGGTTGTGATTCAGTTCATTAGGCGATTACTGCTTTATAAATGGTTCCTTCCATCCTCCTCTCTGAGTGCTTGGCTAGCTGTCGGAGGCACTACATTGTCCTTCTGGTTCTAGTCTAGCTTGCTTTGTTAAAAAAACCAAAATGACCGCAAATGGGATACCCCCACAAAGTGTGCAAGAGTTTACCGAGAATGCATTTCTCCCCACGCGCAGCCTTGCTGTGTTTTCCCATCAAGCAGGCGGGCCTGCTGCCTCCTCCACAGGCAGGGTGGCACCGGGGTTGGGAACTCCATAAAGCTCACAAACTAGTTCAGAGCAAGTGACCATGTTGTGTCGCTTCTTCCCCTAGAATCAGCAGCAGCAGAATCAACATCAGCAGCAAACAGCACCTCAGCAGCAGCCGCAGGCAGCACCGCAGCAGCCGCAGCCGCAGCAGCAGAACAGCACCCAGACCAACGGGACGGCCGGGGGCACTGGCGCAGGAGGAGGGGGCGCAGGCGCAGGACTGCAGCACAGCCAGGACTCCAGCCTCAACCAGGTGCCTCCAAACAAGAAACCACGCATAGGGCCTTCAGGCGCTAACTCAGGCGGGCCTGTCATGCCTTCAGATTATCAGGTACCTCTTGAATTTTTGCTGCTTTTGATACTGTAGGGCCAAAACGTCTGTTTTCCCCCTTCCCCACTGCAAGAACAGATGATATATTAATGAATTTCTCATGTAACCTGAGCAGGTGTGCTATGATGTATTAGATAAAAATGGGGGTTTAAAGGTTTAAAGTAAAAAGGTTTCGTTCTGTGATTAGTGATTTTCAATAGAATACCAGTCTAAGTTGTATCTGCTGTACCCTGTAAAGTGTTGAGGACTAGTCCACTCCAGGAAAGCACCTAAATATATACTTAACTTTGTTGGAGAGTGATCTTACTGAAGCCAATAGAACTATTTCATACACATAAATGCTGCGTTAGATCAAGTTCAGGATACTCAGCTCTTGGCAATAATAAATCCTGTGTGAGAAGCAGATCTGAGAAGATCCTGAGAGGCAAAAGCAAAGTTAGAACGAGGCGCTCTCATTTGATTCCTGCTTTATTTTACCTCATATGATCACATGTATGGAGCGCTTCTGTAGTTTATTCTAGTATCGTGCTAAGTCTACTTCTAATGTTAAAGAAAAAATGCCTGTTAGCACAGGACTGATGTTTTGGTTCATCAGTATGATTCATCCTGAAGTAGGGCACAAACGCACGCATTGTTTCTAATGAGACCAAAGTTGAATAGATTTCATGTTTTCCAGTACAGTAGCATTCATAAGTAAAAGCAGTATCACTGAATTATTTTTGGATTTGCATACTTGTCTTTGCTTACTAGAATTATATTTTCCACTGAAAAAGTGACTTACACTACACATAGAAAGCATTGAACTTACCAGGATCTTCAATGCTTGTGAGTTTATGCCTGCTGGGACAGTAATGAGTTGTAAAGCAGAATAAGAAAAAGGTAGATATTAAAGGTAGATTTTAAAAGATGCTAGGGGTTCTGTCTGCTACTAGCCTTCGAGGGGATCACACCTTGGACAATGGTATTTTCAGCCTGCTTTAAACTTAAAATAAGTAGCTTTTAAAAAACCCAGCTCTGGAGTTGCCTTGGATTAGCCCTCCAGACCTTCTCCAGAGACAATTGATTTCTCAGTGCCAGACATTTTTCTCCCATTTCTGTTTTACTCTTTTGATTACAAATGATCATGAAGGCATTGAGGGCAATTTAAGGGTAAAGACAACTAGGTTTCTCTTTTGAAAAGTTCCAGACAGGCTTGAGGTCTGGACAGATCACTACAGCTGTCTGACTACACAGTGTTTATGGCTGGCCTGTTTTGGTCTGTATTTTGAGGACTGGTGTGCTGCATTTGGTGATATCCATCACAGAATCCTTATACAGCTCTCTGAATTGTTGGCAAACTTCCCCCTTACAAGTTGCTAGCAGTCTGAAAAAAATTATATTTAGATAGTTAGATTTTTTTTTTTTTACCCCCTATGACTCTTTCCTTCTAAACTTTAACAGCACAGGCATCAAAATGATAACCTGTGTGTTTCCTTTACATCACTTGCTAATTGTATGGTCTGATTATCCATTTTTACACTTGCATTTGGCTATCTGCCCTTAAATTCTAGCTGACTGTCTTCTGTTCCGGAAAGGAATGTCTGCAATTTGTCTAAGTCTGACTTCGTTAAAAACAAATTCTCTTCTGTGGAACAAAAATAAGCTTGGGCAAGTTAATGCATTCTTGTAGTCTTATGGCATTAATTTTACTCCATTATATCTTATTCAGAAGTAGGAAGAAGATTCCCTTTGCTTTGAGTTTCATTTAGCTTGTGATCTAAAGTCTTTGTTGAAATTTTTTTGTAGTTCACCAACCTCAATATATGTTGCTTCCACAAATGACAGTGCGAATTCCTTGTTGAATTTTACTGAGCATTCCTTATGTGTCCTTGGGTGTTTTGCTTAGCATGGTGAGCTGATGCTTTTCACCCGGAACGAGTTCCTATAAAGTCATAGCACTTATCACAGTTCTTTTTCTTCTCTGTTAAAAGTTGCAAAAACTTTCAGAATTCTGAGACAAATTCCAGGTTTCAGACGCTCTGTTAATCTAACCATGCAGGCCAAGCATAATCTGGTTATTAACAGCATACATGCCACTGGGAAACAACTCTTCCAAAGCCAGTGTGCTGAGCTGTTATCTCCCAAACTGACCCTTACAAGCAAGTGAAGTTACTCCATACAACTATTAGTTATATTGATATTATATTGAGATACAGGGGTCTGCAAGGTTGGACTGTTATCTCTCTCTCTTTAGCCTCACTGTGCTTTCCCTTGAAAGCAACCTTCATATTTCTACATTAGACAGAACACAGAAAAAGTAATGTGATATTTTTAGGGTTTAGTATGCTTTATAATTTATGTAAAATTAGAGGTATAAAGCTATGTACAGAAACAAAGGGCAGAAGTGTTTTACGCTGCCTGAACTTTAGGTTCCTGCTTTTCATCATCCAGCTGAAAAGTTGTCAGGAGGCTTCCACAGTTCTCCTGGTTGGAATCCAATGGTTAGATGAGACCACTGACTGGGGTATTGCCTTCACTGAGCAGATTCTTGGTCTGTGGAGGATGTGGTATCCTTACAGACCCACTGTCTCCACGGGATTTCCATTCAGAACTCGAACTTCTCCAGAGGCTTTCTGTAACTCATAATCCTGATATTTAATCAGAATGTATTAACACTTTTCCTAGACGATTGCTGTTGGCCACAGTCTTGCTGATGACCCTTGGACATAGCCAAGTAGAACCATCAACGAGACAGTGGACAGAACTCTATTCAATGGCTGCCTGACCCTGTACTTGGCTGGAAACAAACTGTTCGCTAACTGCAAATAGTTTTGGGGGTTTTTTTGTAGACTGTCCTTTCTTGTGGGTTCGGGTGGGATTTACCTTGGTAGAGTCTCCTATCCATTGAGCAGTACTTTTCATGCAGAGTGATTTTGCAGCTTGCATGATTTTGCAGCTTGCATGATTTTGCAGCTCGCATGATTTTGCAGCTCATTATTAATTCTGGACAGGGAATGGATATGATAATAAAAGGGCAAATTCAGCAGGCTGGAGGTCGCAAATGATCCATGAATTTGGCTTGCTGAGATTGGGGTCCACTGAGCTAACATCCCAAACATTGGAGGTGAAAAAATACATTCAGGAAAATGAATGTTAGGTTATTGCACATACACATGCCCATCTTTAGGCAGTTGTCCTTGCTTCCAGTAGATAAGGCAGCAGGTTGAAAGACTCACCTAAAATTATATTATTTTATCCTACAGGACATTTTTTCATTTAGATAAATTGAGTAACTCTTAGGTCATGGTTGTCTTTTTCTCAGGAACAGAATAAATTGCTTCTCTGTAACTTTTAGTATTACCTATCTTGAAAAGGGTGTTTGTGGCCTTAGCAGTTTGTTTTTGCACTAATAGCACTTACAATAATGATAGACCTAAGTTTAAGGAACAGATGAATTTTGCAATGGAGTCTGCTCTCTCTTGTCTTGTGTATTTTTCCTTCAAAAAATGGGTATGTACATGCTGTACTTCTAGGTGTCTGCCAGTGACCTTGTGTATTTTGTGCTCTGTGTTAAGGCTGATTGCAGATCAGATTGATTACTTGTTTTATGGGACCTTAAACAGTAACACTGTTCAGTCAGCTTCTCCAACAGTCACATTTTAATGAGCTTCAGAGAGGTTAAAAGTTTCCTGAGCTGCATAGTCCTAACAGACTGGTTTTCATTCCTCTGATCCCACTCTCTTTTCCTGCAGCACTCCAGCTCGCGCCTGAGTTACCAAAGCAACATTCAGGGATCTTCTCAGTCCCAGAGTACAATGGGCTATTCCACGTCGTCTCAGCAGAGCTCCCAGTATCACCAATCTCATCAGTCTCACAGGTACTGAGAGGGCTAACAGACTGCACTCAGAAAGGAATGGACTAAAAGCCAGAAGACTCCAGCAATATGAAGTTCATATGATGAGAAGAACCAAAAATACAAACTATGACACAGAATTAAAACTCACGATAACAAAAGGAAAACTTCACTCCACTGAAGACTTTCCTCCCCCTCCACCCCGTGTCCCTTTATTGCCATAAAGGAGATTCTTGTGAAGTTTTCCTTCCTCCCTGCCCTTGCATGTGCTCCATTGTGGTTACTCTAATGAACCCTTCTGATCTGAACCCAGCACTTAACTTCTTTAACCTTTGGAATTTTGAAGGATTCCTGGTGCACCTTCCTTATGCTGTAGTGATTGCCATAAATCTGTCTTTTCAATCTCTTTGGCATTTTAAAGTTTTAAAATCTTGAACTCCCAGGCTTTCAAGCTTGTATATAGTTAGTTTTATACTACGCAAACCAGTTTAGCTATACAGGTATATTGCACCTTTTTAAAGCACTATGTTATTTTCACAGGATATTACTGGTTTGCTCATGGATGTCAAGAACAGCAAAATTTTACTGTTCCAGAGTATTTTACTATTCTGTTTTTATTAGTCTAGTTTTCAGGCGAGGTCTTAAAAATAAAAAATTTTAAAAATAAATAAAATTTAAAAAAGGAAAAAAGAAAAAAACCCACCCAAGTCTCTGCAGCAACAAATAAGCTTCATGCTACTGGACTGAACGCCAAACAGAAGATTGCTGATATTTCTTAACTCATTCACATTGAATTCTTGAAATCACAGTGATCATGCTCTGACTAGTTTTAAATTAAGCGTTATTTTAAATGAAACCAGGACAGTCACATAAAAAGGAGATGCTTTCAGGATCTGTTGGAACAGAAGAATGGAATGTCTTCCCAGGCTGGACACCAAAATAGTCAGGAAAATGTATTTACTGCCCTCAAGTCTCAGTAGGAATGTGGATGATGGGCTTGTTTTTCAGTTAAGCGGCTGATTAATGTATGTGAGAGTTCTATAAATTTAGCTTGCTTTCACATTCCTGAGTCAGTTTTCTAAATATAAAGGTGACAGAAGTACTAAGACTTGCGAAAACAAATGCATTTAATCATTTTATGTTAGAATTAATAATTAAGAGAAATTATTGTGCAGTTTGAAAAGCATGTTGAAAGTTGTTCCTTCTTCATGTTTATAATGCATATTCTGTGTCCCTCACATTGCTGTGATTAACCCAGATTAGTTACACCAGATGCGCTTGATTGCACTGGAATGTTTCTTTTTCCCTAGAGCAAACATGTTTTGATTGTGCCTAAGGACTGTAAGTGGATGGGTAGCTGGCAGAAAATCCCCAGTAAATAAGAGTTCAGAAGCATAATCAGAGGATTATTGTCCAACTTCTGCAACCACAGTTATTCGGAGAGACACAACATGTAATTTGGGACAGCTTCATTTTTCCTTCAGCCTTCGGAAATAAGGCTGGCTCTTGTTGCAGAAAACCTGGAAAAATGCATTTAGAAAGCTACTAGCAATGTAACATCAGCGAGCTTCTACAACTGGTGTCCAGAGAAGAGGTGAAGTGAGAAGAGTTTATATGTAAACAGTTAATGTTACAGGCTTTTATAACGCAGTGTGTTCTCTTCTGTCCTGTGTCCATACAAAAAAACTGTGTATACCAGTACACATTCACACCGAAGTTGTGTACCTAGCAAGAAGAGTAAATCTGTTTGCGGAGAATGCTCTTCATCACAGCTAGACACATACATGTTTCTACTGGATTTGATCTCCCAATCACCTTTAGTGCCCACTTCCTCCTCAAACACGTGTTGTTTTCATACCTGTTGTGAGCAGTTGGCTTGCTTTGGCCATATCTACCATCATGTGGTTTTGACAACACCCAGCTTCTCTGGAAAAGCAACTAAAACCTGCTTTTGTCATCAAATGGGTGAGAAAGTGGTGAAAGTGAGATGCAGCAATTTGAAGGAAAAAATTTATTTCTGGGGAAGAATAATCTCCCAAAGGATACTTTCAATGTGTAACCCTTGGAATGCTACATATTACACGTACCCTGGTAGCCTGTTTGAAAGAACAGATTTTAATTGTTCCTTTATTTTATTTCAGTGAGTCTGGGGTTATATTCTTTCCGTAAGTGGAATGTCTCACCTCTTACTGATGTTTAGGATGAGGTACCTTTGAGCTAATGGATATTTGGCCAATGCCATAAAGTAAGATTTATTTTATATTTTTGTGACTTAAATGTCGCATTTCTGGAAATTAACTTTGGCAGAGTAATTTTTGCCCCCTGCTGTTCTTTTCACCCTTCTGTTCTCTCAGAATCCTGTCTTTTCCATTATAGTTATCTAACATTTGTTCTCCCTACTGTGACCTCTAGCTGATCATCAAAATTCATGTAACGTCAGGAGGTGGCAGGGAGACGTGTTACTGTATGGTTAATTAAGGTGGGCTCTTGTGCCAATAAGGCAAAATCATAGTGTAGGTTAATCTGTATGTAGAGTGTGAAACTTCACAGCAATGTAAGGTGCTTTAATTGAGTGAGCTTCCAGCTTCTAGAGCGACTGCCACAACCTCTCTCTTAGCTGAACAGGCGTTTCTGCCTTGGTTAGGTCTGATAGACGACCACACGCTGCTCCTCTCTAGCTCTTGTGTGCACATGCAAAGCCAAGCTGCCTTCCTCCGTTGCCTTCAAAATCACAAATGGGAGGAGAGTGAACAAAAGCAAAAAATTTGCTGTGAAATGTAGGCTGTGCATACTCTTCTAGTTCCTTCCTGGTGGTGAGATAATTCGCCTCTTGTTGGGAGCTTGACGCGCGTTGCCGGGGTGGGTGGCAGTCATAGTGGAAGAAGCCTTGCTTTCCAGCGGTCATCCCGTGAGGTAAAAACGCTCCGCTTTCAGAAGTGAATCGTGCAGTGTGTCGTGGGAAGCCAGGACCACGTCATGTTTATGTTACTTCTTGCCTGTGCAGTTTCATTAGTACTCATAGCTCTGTCTCTGCCCATAACCTTTACACCCTCACCAAAGTGTTTCACACCAGTACCGAGAGAGGCAGGTGACACTGGCAGAGCTGTCTTCTCCATCCTGGTCACCTGGTGGGAGAGCGAGCCGCTGAGTATAGCTTTTCCCATCGTGGCTCAGGGGGAACGAATGGGATGAGCAGCCTGGTCCGCATTGGTGAAGTTTATGTAGCACAAACTGCACAATGAAGGAAAAATATAGGGAAAGCTGCGAGTCCTGCACTGTATCTGTGACACTGTATCTGGGGAGGGGGAGGGAAGAGCATTCGTAGCGGGAGGGGTGGCGGGAAGCTAGAAGTGTTCAAATATGTATAATATTTTATATAAACATAATAAGCTTAGTTCCCCTTCATAATCTTCAGGAATGGTACTTTAACACCATTAAGCAAAGACTTGTTTTAGGATTAAATAAATGTATTGTACATAAGGCCATACGTAATCTTCTAAAAATGTCGCCAGACAGGAGCGATGTGTATTACTATATGAAAAAAAAGTCCTTAATGCACTGTTATCTCCTAAATATTTAGTAGTAAATTAATACTATTTAATTTTTTTAAAAATTTGTCTTGTGTAGACACTAAAAAGTATTACACAAAATCTGGACAGGACATGTCCTTTTTAACAGCAATTTAAAGAACTTTTTATATATGTAAGGTAGTAACTTTTCAAATTGTTCTAGTTGTATTTTCCCATGTTTACTATTTGTGGAAGTGTGCCTGTCTCTATTCAGTTATTTTTTTTCTAATAATTTCATGCACGCATCTTTCATTTTTGTAGTTTTCATTAGAACTTATTGTGTATGTGCCTCATGCTGCCACAAAACTTTGCCGCTCTAGATCTGTGGTGGCCACATTCGGCAGTGCCCATGCCAATGGGCTAGCAAAACCACAAAGCAAAATACTTGTTTCTCATTCTAGAGTTGAGAGTTTACTGCTTTTAAGTTGTCCTGATGTCACTCTTGAAATGACTGTTAAAACTAAACTATGAGTTCATTGCATTTATTTTATATTCTTGGTTGTAATGAAATGGAATTGACTTTCCTTCAGTGTGAATTTTTTTAATAAAATAATATACATTTGTAATAATAATAAAAAGTTCAAATCAAATAAGCGTGCTGAAAAGTTTTTGTAAACATTGGCTTTGGGCTACCAAGAGGGAAAATATAGCCCACAAAATTGCCATTGTAATTATATTCAGGATGTTTATGATATCATACACCACACAAAACAAAGCTTGCAAAACCTCAGAGTTGAAACGACAGCTTTTAAAATGCCCACGAGGATATTCGTGGGTATGTGTCTATCAAAATAGAATGAAGCCTTATGGAAAACAGAATTGATGGAGTGGTCCTCTTAGGTTTTGCCCTCTGCTTAAAAGTATTCTGGCATGCCATGCCAATGCCACTTGTTGAGATTCATTATTACTTGCGTGACAATCCTACAGACATGTCTTCTGAAAAAAAGCTGGTTTACTGCATTCTAAAGCTAAATGCCCTCTTACTTTTTCCTCCTGCTGCACCTTGGAGGATTTCAAGTATTTCAGGTGACAACGTGGAAACCACAAGCTAGAGCATATTGGTGGGTTTTCAGAGTGGGTTTTTGTGCGCTTTGCTAGTCTGTGTGTTTCTGTTCCATCTAACCATTGTTTCACAGATGGATAATTAACTTCTTCCAAAAATCCCACCTGTGTTCTGCGTAACAGGTGCATGGGTAAGAATGGTTGGGATTTACTCGCACTACCAATCACGTTAAGAAAGAGGCTTCGGTTTCTGATGTGCCTTTTGCGGAAGGATGAGAATAGAAGTAGCCCTTTCCCAAAAAGCTTAGTCTGCATCTCTGACACCTCATGGGTAAAGAGCTGTTGCTTCAACCTCAGTGCAACTGAGCATCCCCAGCTCTATATCACTCATAGTTTCCTTTCTGCTTCTGCTGTCCTGTTTGTTGGTAAGATCGTGCTTAGTCAGCAGCTTTGTCTTGGATGTCCTTCTTAAAACCTGTGTTGGCTCTGTCCCAATCTTCGTTCTTCTACAGCATCTCTCACTGTGTTTCCTACCTCGTCATGCAATTTACAGTCTAATCCAGCCTCATCATACTGATCTGAATTATGGTGTCATCTCTTTTTCTGTCCTTGACAGCTAGGCAGCTTACATTTCACAGCCATTCAGAAAGTTGCAGAGTAGGTTGTTCATTAGTCTCTTGCTTTGACTTGTCGCTTTCTGCTTTGCGTTACTGCCCTGGCTCTTCCATCTCTTGCATTAGATGTAAAGCTGCTCTCTTCACTTTCACGTCACTGCCAAAGCCTGCTGTTACCCCATCCCTCTTACTCAAATCAAGAAGTTATTTAAGTTATCTCCTGGTCTGATCGTCCCACCAGGTCAACCTCTACACAACCCCCATTTTAGATTTCCAAATAAGCATTTTTATGCTCTGTTTCCAATTGCCCATTGCTCCTGAAGATCTGTTGCATACATTTCTGAAAAATTCCCTCCTAGCTGTCTTCTGCATCCCTCATTAAAACCCTTTGGCTTTGATGTCTACAGAAGTTTAATATTTTAAGCTACTGGTGTGCTATGAGCCGTACCTATTGTGTTAATGAAAACTGTCCCGGTGTTTCATTACACCCTCCAGTCTATCTGCATCCATCTGTCACCTCCCTGTATACCCGTTGTAAGCTCCCTGAGACAGGGACGGTCGTTTTGTCCTGATACAGCAGCTTCATGACTGGTGCTTGCAGGCATTCTGTAATGCAAATAATAATCACTGTAATGTCATGGTTTTTTACTACTGGACAATATGCAGTAGTAGTGTGAGGAGTAATTTCCATGTGCTGTTTGAACACAAAAAGCATCATATTGGTGCCAAGTATCAATTTGATCTGGCTAAACATGGAACTTCAGCAAGTATTGTTCCAATAGGCAGCAAACGTTAACGATGGTTTACCTGTAATGTTTTTTTAACAGGTAGGTACTGCTTTTTTACATTCCAGAGAACTTCATGCCCTTGTTTAAGACTGCAGAAAAACCAGAAGCTTTGATTTATTTTGATATTTTTATAGTACTGTAGAAAAATATTATTGTATGATTACTACAATGATTTTTTTCATTTGCAAGAAATATTTATTAGAACAATAATTGTTTGAGGTAGATTAAAACCACCAACAAGGTTATGAAAGATGTGTGTACAGTCATAGCTGAGCTGCTGAAATTGCTGTGGGAGTACCACAGCTGTTATGTAACAGATATCCAAGATAATCCAGAGTAGGTGTTTAAAAAAATAATGATTATTATTATTACTTGAAGTCTGAAAGTAATGCCAACCTACCTAATAATTTTTATATAATGTGCTTGCCTTGGAATACTGCTATAGGATCAGTTTTTCCAGCTTTATATACCAGCATACTGGTAAGTGTATTTTATGGACTGCAACAGGCCATTTCTGTGATTATTTTGTAGTGTGTTCTTCGAAGTATCTTGAAGAGGACAGAGAATTTGAGAGTATGTAGCTTTTACATGTACATTGCATACATTGAACACACGGCTGAAGGAAATATTCCGCAATACGTTCCTTTAGCTAAAATGTCTTTTGATGATGTTTAGTAAGAAGTTATGTGAAACCTCCAGCTGGTGTTTGAAGTCATTGCAGAAAGGATACCTTTGCCCCAGTCCATTGTCAGAATGGAGTTTTGCTTTGCTTACCCTAGCAGTAAATGTTATAAATAAATTAGTAAAGGAGAATCTGCATTATTTTTTAAATATAACTTTTTAAAATAAGGAAAAAAACAATCAGGTATTTGTTACTGAGTCTTGGATGTGACGTGGTAGTCAGCAATAATGCATTTTATGCAATCTCTATCCCACAAGACTAATCATGTATCTTAAGTAATAAAAAACCCAATGCGTGAAGCACTGAAGAAAGGAATTCTTCGTACCTATCATCAGCAGATGAAGTTTTAATTATGGACCAGGTCCTGCCGAATGGTGTATCGCTCAGACGTCCTTTCCATGGCCTGCATTTGAGCCTACATTGGTAAGATTCTTCCCCACATCCACAAATAGGAATTCCTTGGGATGTTGGGGGGGGGAAGGAGCGGAAGTGTGCAGCCTTTTGATTTTGTAACGAAGTTTTAATGCTATCAAGTTTTGGTGTCTGAAGTTCTCCAGAACATGATGAACTTTTAAATACATTTAAATGTGTATTTTTAACATTTACATTGTTAAAAATACTTTCTACTCTTATCTGGGCAATGTGGCACAGCCCTGCTCTGGAAGATGACCTCTAACTCTGCGTGCTTGACCTGGCCGGGGGCACGGTTGTCAGTTTGGAGTCTTGCAGACAATTTATACAAGTGGACACTGAACTTTAACCTGTAAGCTTAGGTCACACAGGTCTATGGAAAAGCAATCAGCTTTTAAAGAAAACATACTTCCTTGGCTGAAAGGTGAGCCAGGGAACTGCAAAATTAAAGGCTTAAAGTCTTGCCGCAAAAGGTTCCTGTAGTCATCCAGTTTGACAGATAGTGCTATGAGATGACAGTAAATTGTCAGATCGTATTATTATTGCTAGGCTGTACAGTTCAAAAACATCGGTTGTTGGTCTTGCCATTATCTAATATGATGTAGAATGAGTAGTCTGTGAAATTATAGTTAGGATTTTCTGTTCTCAACCTATTTTAATTGTATGACTTGTTCTTGCAGTGGTAGGGAAGAAAGAAGGACAGTTTCCAATAGTTTGGTTTTGGCAGTAAAACTCAGAACGTTAACTTGCTAACAAAGAGGAACCAAAGGAGATCAGTCTTCTCCCTTGCTGGTGTCCTTCTTTTGCTGCAGCAGGGGAGATTCAAGCAGGCAGATCATAATCATGGCATTAGGTAGTAAATGCAATTCTTGGGAAACATTTGAGTTTGAAAGAGAACTGTTTATCTCCTAAGTACAGCATCACAACTGAAGAAGGTATACCTAGCGAAGTTGACAGGCGTGAGTCACCTTTACAAAATTCCCTGCACACAGCAAGCAGACTGACTCAATCATGTCCAGAATTTTATAGACTTTGGTCTTACCCACCCATAAATGCATGAAAATCTGCATAGTTTATGGTTTCAAAATACTCCCCCTGGTAATAATGGAGCTTTTGTTTAAACGTTTAAAAGTTTCTTGTAGCTTGCAGTATCCCACAAGCATAGAAATAAATCCCTACCCATTTAAGAAACAATGGGGACATCTACAAACATGCCCTGGTGGGTATGTCCCAATGGGGCTTATCAAGAGTTGCTTGTACATCGTGCTGCTGCTGGATGAAAGCTGGAAGTCCTCTGTGACTTTGAGACAGCCTCTTCTGGGAAGCAGGAATGAAGTAACTTCTGTTATCATCCAGAGCGATATTAGAGCTGTTTAGGTGTATTTGAGTCATCTGAGATTGTGATGTGTATCATATTTGCACAGTGGCCGTACACTTTCATCTCCAAGAACTCAATCTCGCATGATAACATTTACATATATTGTCTGTGGAGAAATGCTCAACTGTGGCTTGTTAATGTAAATCTTATAAAATACTTGTCAGTGGATCGTGTGTGCTGGAGGACGTAAGAAATGACCTGCCAGCTAGATCAGAGGCAGGCATGTTCTTTTCCCACCTAACGTGCCAAACTCATATATCAGTCGCAATGCGTCATGCTTTTATTAGTACACAGTGGTTGTCCTATTCCAAGACTGCGTTATCGCTGCAGCTTCTCGTGTGTCAGAGCTGAGGTAATCCATTTGTATTTCACCTAGCTCCTTCGTGATGCTGCGCATAGAACTGTGGGGAGACCAGCAATTCACTGGTCTGTGACACTGGGTAGTCTATACGCTATCTTAAAAATGAAATCCAAAGAGCATGATAGCAGCATTCAGTCTTGTCGTCATGTGGACTGAGATTCCAGCATGTGCGACATGGCATACTTGTGGAGGGGATGGGGGAAGAGCGGGAAGAATCCCTACTTCTGTGGGATCAGGGAAGGTCTCTGGATGTGGTACATGTGGATGTCAAAACAAAACACACTTTGGCTTTCGGATTTCAGGATCTTGCCAGACAGGTGAAGTCCAGCAGTATGCTCATTTAAATTATTAGGATATGTCCTAAGTTTGTTTAGGCCGGCATGGCTAATAAAACCGTGTTGACATTGATAGTCATCTGTCACCTCTTAAATTTAAAAAAAAAAAAAAAAAAAAAAAGACTAACCAAGTTTCCTATGTCCCTATGTCTTGCTCTTCTCACGCACATATCCAAATGTGGAGCTAAGGAATAATTCATTTCCCAAAAATGCAGTGAGAAAACAGGATACCCTGTGTAGCCAGAATAGCTAAGCATACTAAATATAACAGTGCTGAGCATTCATAGAGCAGGTTTCAGGTTTACACCACGTACCACAGCTTAGGATGTTCAGGGCCAGACATCCCCACCGCGTAACGTGATCGCTTCCTTCAGCCGGCTGCGGGACCGGCTCCCAGCCCCGCAGCTGCTGGCAGGGAGCATGGTTACCTGACCCAGACCCACCTCCTCCCAGCCAGAACCGTCCCTCCTGCAAGCGGAGGTGATGCGTGCCAGGGGCAGATTTGTCAGCCCCTGCACGGACCACGGCACCCGTCTGATGTGGAGGCTTGCTACTGTGGGTGTTAGCAAACTATTGAGCGAGTCAGTCCTCTGAGAGGGCCTGGAAGTGATGGGGTCGGCGCAGAGGTCCCCTCTTGGGTTGCAGCTGCGGTGGTGAATGGAAGGGGTGGTGAATGCAGCGCACCATCGCAGGGCGGCTCCAACTGTGAGACCCACGGGCAGAGATGGGAAGGGAGATTATCCAGCCCCTAGGAGCAGCGGGCCCACCTTACGTGAGCTGTCAGCACACGTTGCAGGCAGTGGGTGTCTCGGGAAGGTGCCAGAAGCGCCTGGGGCAAGCCCAGAGAGGGTAGCACTGCTGCTGCGCTGCTCTGCTATCTGGGACAGAGAGGCTCTGGCAGTGGGGTCCGCTTTCTCGGACGCTGTATGAACACTGTGGTGCTTCAGAAAAACTCTCTGGACCCCCCGGAGCCCAATCGCAATTCCCACCCTTGCAAATTAGACCACAAGCAGCTGAAAGCGTGAAAAAGACTGGAGCCAGAAGCGAGGTGCCAGCCAGCACAGTGACGGGCGTGTTGCATGCCGCCTCTCCTCCCCACGCACAGCGCTCCTGGGGGCCTCCGGGTGGGAGAGGCAGAGGTGGAAGGTGCCATGTGAGGACCAGCTCACTCCTGACTGTGAATAGGTGACACACTGAATTGCTGCAGCTCTGTGGTTGCGTGCCTCCATGGAGTGGGCTGGTGGTACCCATCTTCCAACATGTTTTAGGCCCTGATGTTGCTCAGAGGGTCTGATGAGTCCCACGCATGGGTGAGGGTGGGACTTTTGGAAGTTTTTTGAAGCGTGTCCTCCTGCTTCTCTGCAGCGTCCCAGATCCAGACCTCATTTTGCTGTGTTTGAGGTCTGTCCTGTGGGAGGGTCACACAGTAACTGGCAGTTCACTGGATTTGGATGGATTTGGGGCAGGTCTGATCCCCTCCAATCTTTTCTTCCCCACTCTGTTCTCACCTGCTAGGGCTGCTGTAAGCTTTGGTTAAAATGCCCCTCTTCATGGCTCAGCTTTGCCCAGTCCTACACAAACCCTCTCTTCTCCAGACGCCTGACAGCCTGCACCTGAGGATAGCATTTTATGGTTAATAGTAGATGCATTTAAAAAAAGAGTATATTCAGAGAGCCCTTGGGTGGTTTGTTTCACTTTGCTTTTACTGCCAGGGAGGATATTCTGCTGCCAATGCTGCCTGGGTCCTGGCTGTCCTGGGGAGCTGTCTGACAGCTCTGGTGTTTGTCCATCAGGACATCTAACATTACAGCACATATTTCAGAGCATGGCCTGAGCCCTTCTGGGATTGTTGTCTTCAAATTTTCTTACATATTGTACCGTTGTGGATGGAAGCATCGTGCGCCTCGTGGGAGACTACTGAGGAAGCTAGAAAGAAAAGAAAAATCCTACATGGGAGAGAGCCAGCCAGTTCAGCAGTATGGCAGACATCATCTGCCACGAAGCTGGATCTTCTGCTTGGAGGACACGAGTCTTGCTGAGGAAATGCATCTCATTGACCTGCAAGTCAAAGAGAAAGGGCTGATGGAAACTCACATTCCTTGGCTGTGACAGGCAAAAGAAGGTCTGTAAAGGCTGTGCTCGTGCGGGGCTCCCGTCGGCCCCTCCAGATTAGGCGAGGCATGGTTCGTGCAAGCCCTCCACCAGCAGGAAGCTGCTGCCCCTGTAAATTATCCACTGGGCCAGCAGCCTCGTCCCACTGAGAGAGGAGAGGCAGCAGAGGGGCTGAAGCAAGAAGGGAGTCTCTGGCATCATGTTGCAGGGCTGCAGGATGAGTTGCCTGCCTCAAACGGCAAGGAGGAGCCTGGCTGCCCCTCGTGCTCTGCAGAGAGGGACCCTTAGCACCCCACCGGCATTATCTTCGTGGCCTCCTCCCTCTGCAGCCCTGCCTGCCTGCCCCGAAGTCCCAGGTGGCAGCTGCTTTGGGGGAAGACTACCAACAAAAGACCTATACTGACCTTAATGACTTGCCCACTCCGGAAGAAGAGGGCAAGAGCTAGACCTTTCTGGGAAAGCCCTTGAAAATGAACACTTTTGCTTCCCTTTGCAGGTGCTGGCAGGGGATGAGCACCAGGTTATTTAAGGAGGTTGTGAACAAACCCTGCCAGAGCCCATTAGAGGGACTGACGTCCTGGGAGGGGGAGAGGGGTGGGGGAGGCTGCCAGGCCTCAGGGGGTGCTCTTTTATATTTCATTTATGATCTGTTGATTTGCATCTGGCTGGGGTTTGAGCCCACATGATTCACATTCACACGGGCAGGTGGGAGCGGCTCCATTATTTTCTTTTGAATCACCCCACATTTCTCTGTCACCAGAACATGCTTTAACAGCCACGTGTGCGTGTGTATGTGTGTGTGCACGCAAGACCCAGCGAGCCTGGTGGGAACAGGCTAGGCTGACTTTGTCTCAGCTTGGTGGACTTGGCAGTGTTAGGTTTACGGTTGGACTCAATGATCTTAAAGGTCTTTTCCAACTGAAATGATTTTATGATTCCGTGATAGAACCGTGAGCAAGTGCCATTCTGCAGGAGTTTACCCCGGCTTCTGTGTTTTACACGAGGTTCTCCAGCGAGGGTTCAGGAGCCCCTTTTTGGCTCCTCCACGGGGCTCTTGGAACACCAGCATGCTTATTCTC
Source organism: Fregata magnificens (assembly GCA_013389945.1). Lineage (NCBI taxonomy): Eukaryota > Metazoa > Chordata > Aves > Suliformes > Fregatidae > Fregata > Fregata magnificens. Next base: position 22,498 of record WAAD01030067.1, read on the forward strand.
CTTGCTGCGTAGCTGGGCAGCGTGAGCCTGCAGCAGTCACTGCTGTTGGACCTCAGTGGTGGTGGGGTCATCACAGACCCGTGGTTCCCACCCACTGTCCAGAGACATGTAGACTAAAATTTTCTTGCCTGTTGTATGATGAATTGTGAAGGGACAAGTCAGTTCTGACCTGTTTAATATAAAGAGTCTAACTAAATCTGACTACACGTGAGCAGCAGCAGCATCTCGGGAGGAGGATTTGGAGTCCGAAGATGGAATTATCATCTCACGCCGCTGTGTTTAGGGGAGCACAACTCTGAGGCAGCAACCTCAGTTGGGGGCACACCCGGGCCAAGAGATATGTTTGTGGTATGGCTCACAGCAGCAGTATGACAGTGTTCACCAGAAGCCACTCTGTGAAGCTGCTCATTGCAAAGTGCAACCCCCCTATCAGGAGGGTTGTGGAAAGCTGCAGAAGCAACCTGAGCCTGGGAGCAAAGGGCCTGAAATCTCTCTCAGCCACTGCTAGCCCGAAGGCATAGGACCATCCCATGGAGACAAGGTGTAGGGCTGCCCAGCACTGGGCTGCAGCCAGCTGAGGCATCAGGACAGTACAGCTGTCACAGTCCCAAACCCCAGCTCTGCTCAGAGGAGGAGTGCACAGCAGGCACTGCTGCAGGGGTGACGGCTGTCCTGGCTCGGAGGAGCCGGTGCAGCCCCCGGGGGAACGTGTAGAAGATGAGAGGTATGGAGTAGCACGCACCCTGCATGGGCAGAGCTGGCCCCTCAAGGGTAGTGCCGTAGCTTCCACCGTGCTTGGAGAGGAGGGCAGCCCTCCAGCTGTGCCAGGAGTGCACCAGCCTACATGTTGTGTGTGTGCGGATGGGGCGGAGGCAGCCGGGCTGCTGGACGCTGTGGTCAGCAGTCCCCCTGCGCGCCAGCTAGCCCCGGCAGTGCCGATGGGAGGGCAAAACCCCACTGGTCGCGCTGGTTAACCAAAGCCCGGGAGAGATGTTTAACTCCCCTGAGCTGCTATGTGTTCAGGTGCAAGGGGAGAGCTGCAGTGAGAAACACCTTGGGCTGTAAGCACCCGGGCCCTGCTCATCCCAGGTGCCAGAGCATGAATAACATATGGGCTGCGTTTGGCAGCTGGCAAGAGTATCTGCAAGCTGGAGGAGGGGGAAAAGCTATGAAGCCCTGCTGCCCAGCCCGGCAGCCTGCAGAGCTGGGGCTGCTCAACTGAGCTGAAATGGCCACAGAGCCAGTGCTGTCCCACCAGTACTGGCTGTGGCTCCCGATGAGCCCAGGAGCACCAAGGGAGAGCCAGTGTTTGCAGCCCCGCCAACAGGAGAGTTGCTCTTTAGGAAGCTGGTGCTGTTTATCAGTTAGGGGTTTTGTTTTGTGGGTTTTCCCCTCTTAATAGACAGCTACGTGCAAATGTTGAAATTCACATTTCTCGACAGAAGTTTGGCTAAATGCTCTCTGTCACGTAAACTGCAAACAATTTGAGCGCAGGTCTGAGCCAATTTTTTTCCTAGAGCCTTTCGGAGCAGACTTGTCACTGGTTTCACCGGGAGGCTTCAGAGCAAAACTGTTGCAGCCTGACTTTGCTTTTACAAACAGCTTCTTGAGGCTTGAAAATGAAATGTCTGTCCCTAGCCATTGCCGTTTTGTGCTTGGCAAGTCTCTCTGCCAGCAGCCTCCATGGTGTTATGACAAGGTTTGTAAATGTGAGTTTTGTTTGCCTGTATTCTGGGCAGAGAGCAATGCCCAACCAGGATGAGTAGGTACAGGGGCCCTGAATCTGAAGTCTACAGTGCAGTGTCTGTTTGCTCCTTGGTGTTGATGCTGTGTCTTTGATAATGGGTCTTTTTTTTTCCTTAAACACAAAAAGAGAATTTAATATCAAAGGTTGAGCAGAACAGATAACCCTGCGAGGGGTCAGAGGCAATGAATGTGGTATCTGGTCTGCTCTTTCTTTCTTCTAAATTTTAATGTAAAAGTGTTTCTCTGGGCTAAATGACCGTCAGATAGCTGAGCGTGGCTCTCTTCTCCATACTGCTGGTATTGGAACCAAACACCTCCGTGCAGCCTTAGCTGAACACCGGCTCTTCTTCATCCACCTCTTGAGGGCTGCAAACTCCCACGGAGTGTTACTGCACCCGCATGTCTGGGTGGTTTGGCCCAGTGCTGCACCTGGTGCAGGCACAGGTGAGGGGACGACCAGGGAGGGGACAGGAGAGCTAGGAGACCTTTCTGCTGTTTGAATGGAACTGAGTTGCCAAGTGTGGCTGGCCAGGACCTCTGCCAGGGGTTGCCTGCCATCTGCTGGCAAATCCCACGGGATGGATATTGCCCAGGAGGGAGCTGGAAAAGGAAAGCTGTTGTGGTTTGGTGGTATAGCTCTGGCCAGGGACGATACTATGTTTTTCTGGTAGGACCCGGGGCTGGGGGCCCATCAGAATGATGCTTCCAGCTGGCAAGGCTGAAGGCTGCGTCACTGTCCAACCTGTTTCCATAACCCCATCGCTCTGGCCGGGCTGCAGAGGGATGTGGCCCGGGCAAAACCAAGCCCTGAAATGCCTGACCTGCCATTGCCTGGCATGCACGTCCCTCCTGACACCAACATCTCGTTGCTGTGTCCAACACTTACCCACCTCCAACAGGTCCTGCAGTGACCACGACCCCAGGGTCAGCCTGTCCTCTGCAGAGTTTTGTAGCCCCGAGCTCTGGTGGATTCAGGGCTATGGCACTTTTCTTGCCAAAGCAGGTGCCTTTCCCCTGGGGCTGGAGGAGGATGAGATGAGGATGATCCCATAGCGAAGCATCAGCTGCGGGGCCAACGGGGCAAGGCCACAAAGGGAAGCAGCCTCTGGGGTTGAGCCCCTCACTTGCCCACGCTGGGACCAATGCTAGAGCCAAGGCCGATCTCCCACAGGCTGGAAAGGAGCTGGCAAACCGCCCGGCTGGGGCAGGCAGAGCAGTGAGGTCTGTCTGGGCAAGGGGGGAGCAGGCAGCTTGGCACTTTGGCGATGTGGTGGGGCAGACATCAGTGAGTTCAGACTGGCCGGCTGGGCGTTTTGCGCCTCTGGGCAGCAGTGCCTGAATCTATTTACATACCAGAGTGCTCTTGTGGCCTGGGGCCCGGGCAACCAGGCAAAGAGGATCTGTAATGTGTTCCTGGTGCAGGAAGAACAACACTGTGATTTACAGCAAGTGCCTCCCTCCCCTGTATCTCTGCCATGGAGATAAGCAGTGTTTTGCCTGAGCCTTGTTGCTTGCGCAGGGAACCTGTTTTCCAGATTACTGGGCACATATTTTGGCTTCTTCACGTCTGAGTTGTCAGATAATGCTGGAGACTAAGTAAATGCGCAGGGCAAAGGCACCCCAAGCCCAGCCTGCCAGGTCAAGCACCATTAGCACCGTCAGCAGGCACAGCAGATTTGCCCACGTGCCATGGAACTGGCGTGGCTGAGCTGGGACGCCCTGTGCTCCCCACTGGTAGCTGGGGCTTCCCTCCTGCAGCTACCATGCTTACCTCCTTTGCTGCAGAGACTCATCAGAGCGTCATGCCGGTAGCGAGGACACCGGGCAGCCTCCAGCTTGGGGGGGGGGCGGGCTCCAGCAGGAAAGCAAGAAGCAGCCCCTGCCCCAGCAGGCACTGCTTGTCGCGCTGTTGGCTCAGTCTTGCTTTTCTCTGCTCAGGATTTCTTCCCCCTCTGTTAAAAGCTGGGCTGAAATAAATCCCTCAGCAATGCCCATCATGGCCATGGTTCTGCTTTTATTTCTCTGTTCCCTTCTTTTTTTTCCCACTAGGACTGGATTAGGCTGAATTTTGTGGCTGGGCAGTCTGGAGTAGTGCCAGACCCTGGTTGCGCGGTGGCACTTGTGTGGGACAGAGATTTTGGTGAGTTTTTCTGGAAGTTTGTGGCATTCCAGCACATCCTTCCATGCAAAACCAGGCAGTGTGCCTGCTCTGGCTATGTGTGGGCAGCTCAGAAGTGAAGCCGGGAGTAGTTCTGGTATCGGGAGACAGGTATCCCCGGGTATCAACTCTGGCAGCTGCAACAGTGACTTCTTTAGCCCTGAGAGTTACAGGAGCAGGTACATGTGATGCTTTTTGCTACATCGTAACTTTGATTTTTTTTATCCACAAATTGTCCAGGTCTGTTTGACTCTCTTGTCTCACTCAGGTGTGCTAGCTACACCTCTTTTGTAATAAACTTTTAAACATTTGCAAACACGATTGCATCCCTAACCTGAGGGAGGGGTTATTACCAGTCACATAGAGTTCCCATCTGGCAGTGGCAAACCCCACTGCAATTGCTTGGTAACAACTGGAGGCAGACATGTGGCCTTAATGTAAGGAAGGTATTTGTAAGTGGAATGGGTACCACGACTAAAAAGAAGGAAGACCCTGTTTAATGAGACGGCCTGTACTATGTATGTGTGCGACATTTGCTGTAAAGCTGTAAAAGCTGTCCATCTTTCTCTCCAAGCTACTTTCTGGCTGTGTTTCTGTATCCCCAACGATTAGGAGCTGTTGAAATAGTTCTAAGCATTAGGGGTATTGCACAACTTGAGATAACGTTGCTAGTCTTGCTCAATGGCAGAGGGATAATAATGGCAGGCTCTTACAAAAAATACCTGCAGGGAGAGATCCTGGTTTCATTTGCTTGTTTGTTTTAAGCTCAACTGCCGTATTTGCATTTGTTGGTGCCAAATTCTTTTGCTCCCTCTTCCATATAACTCAATGCTGGTTTAGTTTCCTTAAAATGCAGCCTGAAACAATTCCTGTGCTTCATCAACTGCTGGCAGTCACACAGCTGAGGAGAACAGAATTCAGTCGTTTTCAGGAGATACTTCAGCAGTGAAAAGGGAAGGTGATGCTTGGGGGATTCACAAGCAACTCTCCAAGGAAACTCAGTGCAGGGGGGGCGGGGGGAAGGAGTAACAGCACTTCTTTGCTTCGCTTGCAGAGCTGCAGCCTTTTACTCTGCTTTCCCTGAGCCACTTCTCCACCTACCTATCATTAGCATTAAAACCTATACCCTATTAATCGCTGTCATTAAAAATAGAGGGGTTTCTGTCCTGTGCCAATAGAGAGGGTGTCTCTGCCCGGGAGCACTGCCCCTGAGCCCTTTGGCGGCAGCGCGAGGGCTCCCATCAACTCTGGCGGGTGCTGGCTCCTGGCCCAGGACAAGCTGCCGCCCGCTCTCCAAGTGAGAACCCGATACCAGGGCAAAACCCAGGACAGCTGCAGCAGTCACACACCAGAGCACCATTTGGAGCCTTACACAGGGGCACAAAAATGAGCTGCGCCTTAATATAACTTATTACAGCCAGCTAAGCCACGCTTTGCAGAAGAAAATTATGTCCTCCACCGTATATCCTAAAGCTGTCGCTGCATCAAGGCATTCTGAAGGCACAATAGAATCTTAAAAATGTGTCAGACAAAATGAAACAGTTTTCTTGTAGTGTCACAGTAATCCCAATTAGGGCTATAATGCATGAATGTGTGAGATACATGGTTTCTTAAGCAGGGGCTGTTTATGCAAGCATTTCCTTGCCGTGCCTGCTGGGAATACAGCCTCAACAGGAAAACGACATTTGCAAACAAATGAGCAGAGGGACACCAGCAAGTTCCCATCTTGGAGGGAAATTAGCATTTTAATATTCTGTGCAGGGCTTTGCTAGATGGCCAGGGCTCGTAGGTGCTGTGTAATAATGACACTGATAATTAATAATAAATCCAATGCTGAAATGCCACAGAATCAGGGCTGTCTGCATCCCTGACATGTGGCGGAGACTTGGGGTGAGAGCTGCTCTCATGGCAGATACGTCCCTGAGAGTATTTTACAAATGGGGGTAGGAGACTCATGGCTAAAATTAAGGGATAAGAGAAGTGGCTGGTAAGAGAGCTGAGTGGCATGGAAGTCAAGAGAAAAGTTTGGTGCTGAGAGAAGGGAGGGCAAAGGTATTGCAGGCCTGATCCTGCTCCTGATGTTGCCCTGGGACCGAGCATCCTTCGGCAGCACTGGCCCAGGCTTTCCACCCCTTGCAAACAGCTGGTCCCCTCCGGGCAGAGACAGCTGGGACATGGGGCTTGGTGGGATGAGGAGTGGGATGAACAAGGATTGGGGGCAGTGCAATGGGGTTCCTGCAGCTCACAAGTGACGAGTGACTCGGTGGGACAGGGAGAAGGCAGCAGTGATGGAGCCTGACCCAGGGGACAGTTCTGAGGCTTCGCCCAGCAGCAGGACGTGCTGAGCCCCCGGTGATGGCGGGCTTGGGGACAGCAGGAGGAGAAGGCAGGAGCCATCATCTGGTGGGGGGAACCCCTGTGTGCCTGCAGGGAAGTGGATACAGCTGGTCTGAGTGCGAGTGCCTGGTCTGAGGACGCATGTTTCTCTTCCACAGCCTTGCACAGAAGCTGGGAGGAGATGCTGCTGCAGCTCCCGGATGGCCCAGCTCTGCCGTCAATCGCGGCATTGCACAACACATCTTGTAAAGAAAGGGTGCAGAAATTATCAAAACCATGTGGAGCAGTTTGCATGGGGAGCATCTCCCACGAGCAGCTCCTCCCATGCCTGGGTCAAGACCACCTGTTTAATACACTAAAGGTTTGAAGCCTGCCCTGGCGCAGGCTGTCGAATCTCCGCCTGCCTCAGTCCCATCCTGGGACTACAGGATCCAGGCTAACTGGGAGTGTTTATCCCATCAGACGGCTTGAGGGGTTTTATTCCCCAGCAAGCTGCTTGGAGGGATGCAGAGAATGAAAGTTTTTCACAGGCAAGACACATTCCTCTAGCCGAGGTGAGGCACTTCTAGCGGCATCTGGTGCCGTGGCAATTAATTAACAGTGGGCACAGCAGGTGCCTCTTTAGCCTGAAGCTGCAATTTCACTCCAGGCATTTCCCCATAACATGCTTCTGATGTGATTTTTCTGTCAAATGTATCTGTTGCTCTCACTGTTTTTTTGTTTTTTTTTTAATTTTGATGATGGCTTTTACTGTTCTCACCAGAGCCATTTGCCAGCTGCCGCAGTCAGCTATTCCCCACACATGCAGAGAGGCTCAAAGCGGGACTTCATTTCACAGAAGGTGAGAAACGCACAGGCTGGGGCTGCTGACTGGCACCGCTCCCTCACCAGGGTGCTCTCGGAGCCCTGACTGCTCTTTTCTCTCCCTCCTGGGCCTGGCCAGCATAATCTCAGCCTTACCACTCTGGGTGGGAGTTTCTGGGGACTGGTTGCACTTCAGTGTTTTATCTCCTATTTCTGTATGTGTATTTTGGAGGTCTTTTTCTGAGGTCTGCCTGGGTGGCTTTTGCCTCTTTCATGGGATTCTAAAATTATCGGCTGATGCTTCGTTGGGTGAAATGTTTACAGCCTCTTGCTAAATCCGAACGGTTCCTCTCTAATTTGTGTTTCAGTCTTCTTCAAACCCTAAGGAGAGAGAGGTATTTTGAGTCCAAATTAGTTGTCTGGAAATTGTACCTTGAGGGAAAAACCATACTGCTAACTGCTGCTAACTGTGCAGTAGGTAAGGCTGAAACCCAACCGATAGCTACGTCCTCTAGCTGGGGAGATTTAACCGAGGCCGCTTTCTTCTCAGACGCCCATTTCACTGGGCTACGTGTACTGTTTGTGTAAGAGGGAGAACTGATTTTAGATCCCTGTTTTCATAATAATGTTACAGGCTCATATTGGCAGTATTTTAATGGTCCATGCAAACTACTGAATTGAGCCCAGCCTCTTGTGTTTTGAGTTGCACCCTGCCCTCCCTACCATGAGGTGTCCGCAGGTTTGGCATCTGCTGTTGCCCTTTGTAGGCCACGAGCTGGACAAATCGCAAGCCGTGAAATGCTTGTACAGGCTGGTGGCACTGAAGCCACAACCTGGAGCACCTGTGGAGTGGATCCAGGCAAAACAAGGATGAGTTGGTGAGGCTGTAAAGTAATTTCTCCAGGCAATGGAGATGGGAACATCTAAGAAATGCACCTGCCAAAAAATGGCTCCCAGCTGAATGGGTGAGAGTGTGTTAGCAATGGTTTTAGGACAGACAAAATGAAAATGCGTGTAACCCACAGAGCTTCTGGGAGAGGAAGATCAGGCCTATAATTGGAGCAATAACAGGGGAAAGATCTGCTGTGGTCCATATTTTTTCAGTCCCTCCTAGCGTGCCTGCAAGGTGGCTGGCCATGCGGCTTAGCGCTAGGCAGGGCTTTCTTATCCTGCCACCCTTTGCCTGTGCTTAGGACCACATCATTCATGACCACACCAGTCTTGCCCCAAAGTAAATGATATATCAATAAATCAGGAATGACAAAAATGTTGCCATTGCAATTTCAGGCAGGGTTTAGCCAGATCTGCTCTATTTTTCCTTATGATCAGGTTAGTTCTTGCACAAGTGCAGCTCTGAAGGCAATTTGTAAGAGCTGGAAGTGTGAGAGTACATTTTCCACAGAAGACTGTGCAGATCAGCAATTTACACTGTTTTTCACTTGCTGCAGGAAGTCTGTAAAATAAAGGGAGCTTTTCAAGAGAATGTGATCACCAAACACACCTCCAGGATTTTGCTTCGTTAGAGATGGTGAGGATGTTATTTGCATTCTCAGCAATAAATACATTTTCTTCATCCCTCTGGTGCCCAGACTGTCCAGCTTCCATGAAGAGCTGTGCCTTCAGGCCTCCTCTCATGCGCTTATTCAAACACACACAAAGGATCACACCAAGAAGCCAGCTTCAACTATATCGTTGAAGTTGCAGTTTCTGCAGCTCTGGAAATCTAGCCAGGATTCCTGAGTGAGGTTGGGGATATTAGCTAGACCTCCAAAATCAACGCCTGCACAAGCAGGAGGTTGTCTGGAGCCTGACTTTCGGATTTATATATATTTTTTATTTTTCAATCTCTTCTCAAACAGGCTGTCATGCTGCCTCCCTGGCTCTCGAGTGTACACATGCATCCTGGATTGAGATAAAGTATCACCATCTACTGGCGGCTGAAAGGATAATGGCAGAAAATTTTAGAAGGTAATGAAATAAAAGAATTGGCTGTGCTTTTGCCAGGTACCCATGTGAGATGCTGCAGAGAGCCCTTCTCCAAGGGAGGGGAAGGTGGCTCACAGGGCTGCTTTGCACCACCTCACCCTCCAGGTCCCCCCCCTGAAGCCTCCTTGGCTGCATTAGAGCAGCTGAAGCCTGGCAGGGTGCTTCTGAGTCACTCTTGCTGTGGTTGCACCTGCCCTTTGTTCTTGTGTGCAGGAAAGGGTGATGGTCCTGGCACTGTTTGCACAGGGTCTGCACGACATCCAGTGATGCTTCAATGGGCTGGAACACTTGTGGCTTGGTTGCCTGGAAATGGGAAACGAAGGCTGTGCATGGGAATCACGCTACCCCAGGAAGCAGCCAGTCCTTCCCCACAGGAGCTGGGCTCAAGTCTCTGGGCCGCCAAGGGCTCCGGCCAGCTGGGCAGCTTCCAGGCTGTCACAGCCAGGTGTCAAGTGCAGAAAAGATCCTGTTTCTGCTATGCCCTTTGCAGCAAAGTGACCAGTGCACCCAGAGCAGGGGTGTGTGAAGATAGGAAGATGCTATTTGCTGCTCTGTCTGATCCATACGTGTTGATGGGTTGTTGGGATCAGACAGGGACGTGACAACCTGCAGTGACCTCAAGGACAGGGAGGAGGTGGGGTCATTTCGTGGTGACAGGGAGGGTGCTTCACAGTCCACAACTTTGCTGCTGTCCTTGCCTAAAGAGTGGGGGAAAGCACAACCATGGTTTGGCTTGCACTCTCTAGAAATGCCCCAGCGGAGGTGTGGAGTCCCACAGCCCATGCAGAGCCCTCAGCAGGTGAAGGCATGGGTGAGCATGGCTAGAGACAGTGATGGAAGGAACAGTGCTGGGGACAGGATCTCTTTGCTCAAGGGTCCCCATAGCTATCCAGTCCCATCCACTGAAGGCAGTGAGAGGCAATGGTGTATAGGCAGTGGCGCTGAGGTGGAGCTGTGGCAAGGGCATGCTTTTGTTGAGCTGAGAGAGTGGAGCCCATGGAGCTGACCACCAGCAGCACGGAATGGACCACCCGCATCCACCTGGCATAACTTCCCTAGGGGGCTGCAGACAAGTCCTCGCCCAACTTCGGCCAGTGCTCACGAGCACCTGCAGGGTCCTGGGGAGATGGAGCAGAGGAGCAAGGAAGATGATGGGAGGAAACAGAGTGAAGGGGTATCAGAAAGCAGCTGGGAAACTGACTGAGAGGAGAACAGCCAAGGACTTCATGGCAGTGGTGGGGGATCTCCTTCAGTAACAGCAGCTCTTGCCCTGTTTCCCCAAGGTGCTTGTGTGACTTGGCCTTCTAATGAAACCTTGCCTTTGGTTTACATGCAGAGCATGTCAAGGTGGCAGCCACCCTGGAGATTACAGTACCGTGTAGGCACACAGCTTTATTCCCTACACGGTCACTTCCCCTGCTTGCTGGATGGGTTTTGAAGCCTGGGCCGAGCTTCGCGTTGCTGCAGCTGCCGGCATCCAAGTTTTAGTGTGGAGGCGGTCTCTGCTGAGACAGCAGGATAGAAACAGTCTGCACATACATTTGTGTGAGTTGTCAGTAAAGGTGCACAGGAGATGTGTCTCTTCTTCCCAAGCTACTTGGAGCTATTGTGTTGAATACTCTTAAGAGGAATTCCTAGGAACACCAGCACCCAGCAGATGGATCATGTGGACTTCTAGGATAGACACCACCAGGCTCTACTAAATCTTGACTTTGCTTTTGATTGCCAGTTAAAAGGCAATCAGAGGGAAGAGGGACTAAGAGCCACCCCACTGCCACCCCACCTTTAGATGTTTTATGCTTTTTCTTACCGAGGACATTAAGATTTCTCTTTAAGCACCATCATCTCCCCCCTGTTTGCAAAAGGCCATCAGAAAGCAAAGAGAAACACCTCCGGGTTTCAAGAAAATACTGTTCAGGGTGAGCCTCTCTGTCCATCCATCACTGCTGTTTCCCTCTCTTCAATCTACTGTTCTGGCCATTTGCAATGTGCCACAGCAATCACAGCCTGTGCCCCTGCCCGAGCAATGCCTGTTGCTCACACCAGGTTGCAAGTGCCCAGCAGCCAGTGGAGCAACTGCTGAGTTAGGAGGAAGTGAGCTGCACTGGGGGCCTCCTCTGACACCGTCACAGGGCATTTTAATATTTTGGTTCTGTTCCACCCAGTCACAAAACTCCCAATATATCAGATTTTCTATGAAAGGAACTGCAACCTTGGCTCTGGGGAAAGCAGCAAGTCTCAGACCCTGGAAATCATGGGACGGTGGGCTCCTGAGGAGTTGAAAATATAGCAACTTGTGTTGCTGGGTGCATGACTCTTTGTCAGGCGACCAGGGAATAGTGCTGAGGGACTGTTTAGGACATGTGTGGGCTCTGCTGGAACTTTGTCGAAGTCACAACCTTTCTGCAAATGTTTTAACATCACTGAATTGGCAAATTCTAATGAAAGAAATATTTCAGCTGATTTTTCTCTACCTTTCTCTTGTGGGTAACACATGAAACAAAGAGGGTGTTAAAATTCAAATAAAAAATCTATTTTTAATTTTAAAAAGGCGAGCCTTGCAAGCACACACTGTGCATTATGATACAGCATTTAATTATATGACTCTGCTGTACAATCATTTCCCAGGGCAAACATATAAAGGAGTAGGATTAAGAATGCAGGGGCTGCTGTAAATCTAGTTTCTTATAATTTTCTGACTCTTGATTTTGCAAAAAAAGAAAGCATCCCGTTTACATTTAATGGTTTTACATGCCAGTATATGTAATAACACAAAAGCAGTGTGGCTTGGAGCCAGTGCAAGAGGACAACAGTCCAGCATACGAAGCAATCATCTTTCTGGGACAGCAGAGAAGGAAATGTCAGGCAACAGGGCTGTCCCCCAGGCTGGGAAGCACACCAAAACATTCCCTACCCCACGGCAAATGCAGCTGCAGCAGCCGCCTGCCTCTCCCAGAAAGCAAAGGAGGACAGAGGTTCATTTTCCTAGGTCACTGCTGCTATAACCATTAAGATTTTTGTTGTTCTGAGATTATTTTGCTTTGAGTTATTTTCATTGGAGCCAAAATAAGACATTGAGAACTGCAAATGAGTAATGTCTGATCTCGAGGCTTGAGCGAAATGTCTTTACTATTTTTTCCCTGTACCACCATGAGATATGAAGGAGAATTAGATTCAGCTTTGTGGTCCTTATATGTTGAAAATGTCCTTCAATATGCCAGTGACTGCACAGGGAGTACTTGTGTGACTTTTGAGATATGTCCATGGATCATTTGCTTTGTTATTTTTTCCAGTACTAGTGTTTTTGCAGGTTATTCTGGCTATCTCTTTAAAGGAAAAAAAAAAAAAAAAAAAAAATCTTTCAAGCATATCAGCAATTCGGGCATTGTTTTGTGCACTGTGGTTATCCTATGCTTCTCTGAGGAGTTCTACAAAATAAATAAACTCTTAAGAAGCGCACTATGAAAATAACCCACATCTGAAAAAAAATGTGGTTTTAATATCAAAATTTGTGCCTCAGCCATTTTTCACTGTTTTGTTGGCAACCACTGATGTTGGATCAGAGGGAAAATATGTTCCAAAATATATTTTGCAGTGACTATTTTGGATTCGATTGCCCACTTGATCGTGCCAAGCAGATCAACATTCAAAACACCTTATTAATAAAACTTTCTTCTGCTTGTTTGCAAAGGCAAAACACAAGACCTATTTATGGAGAGAGCCACTTAAAAAAATATTCCATGCCCCTGAATCACGTGCACTACAAACCCAGTTGTTTCGTTAGTTCATTGTCCCTTCCACACAGACAATTCTGCTTTTTTGGGGGTATTATTTTCAAAGAGTTTCTTGCTGAAATCAGGCTGCTGGCAGCCCTGGGTCCCCCCTGATATTCTTGTTTTTGTATTTGTGTCTCTGATGCCTGTTGGAACCGAGACCTCTCTGTCACTGGGGAGAAAGCTTGGGCTTTCCTTGGCAATAAACGCTGGGTTTGCTGATGCAAGTCAAGATGCTCTTTTATTACTTCCTGGGCAGGACACACATTCCTCGCAGCCTTTTTTTAGCTTCTGCAAAAATCTGTCGGAGCTACCTTATCTAAGAGAGACTGGGTTTCTTTGTGGTTTTGCACCAGAGTTGTCCTTTCTCTGTTTCTTCTACCTTCAGTGAGGATTGAACGGGTTTTTACAGTTTGCAGTTTACAGTTTCTGACGTGTTTTTACAGTACATCCCTCATTCTACAGCAAATTAGAAACAGTTTGCTCAGTGACATTTGTGTCAGTACACAGCGTCCTCGTTTTACTGCCTATTGCCAGGTAAACAGTACCATGGCATTGAATAGGATCACTCAATGGGGTGATGGGGACAGGTTGCAGGATCAAGCCTTTGATCTAGATTCCAATATATTTTGAAGCTAATTCAAAAGAAAGCATTGATTTTACTATGTAAACTCTGTGGGTTTTGTATCACTGTGTAAAGGTCGTGTGCTTGCTTAGCTCTAGAGCTGCCCAGTAGCGGTAAAGCACTTGGCGCTTTACATCCACCTCTGCGCAGGGGCCCTGAACATCCCTGGCGTCCTTGGAATAAACTGAGCCAAGAAACTCAAGATCCAACAGGTCTGTCACAGTGGATCCATGCAACAGGACTTTGTTCCTGTTGCATCTCTACTGTATACGTAAATTCAAAAGGAATTTGGGCACAGGGGGAGTATGGGAAAAAAAGACATAATAGCGTTTGAATTTTTGCAGTGAAGAAGAAACTAAAAATGTACTATAGGAACAGGATCATTTTATCACATCTGGATAACTTGGAAAAGACCAGCTGGAATTTTACCACGTTTCTGAAAATGTTGTCTTTCAGGAAGGCAACTAAGGAGGTTTGCAGTCTAGAAATGGTTTTGCTACAAAGTTTTTAACAACTCAGTATATACTTATGAGGGAAGTGCATCAGTGCCCTGCTGCCTCTGCTCCCTTTCCAGAGGAAGGAGTTGATCAATGCTTCCATGCTGGGCATGACCACTTGTTTAAGATTTACTTTGAAACTATGGATCATAGCTTTTAGCCAAAGCTTCTCATAGTTTAATAGTTAAAACAGCCTTAAAACAGTATCATCTGCCTTGCAGGACTTTTTATTCCTACTTTGATCTGATTTAATTTTTTTTTTTTTTGTAATTTCAAAATGCAGGGAGGAAGAATACTCCGGAGAGTGCTGTTGGGATGTCTTTCTCAGGGTACAAGAGCATGTCTCACCTGAGATCCTAACACTGAGCTTGTCAACTCTGTGAGTGTCCTGGCAATGGGTTCATCCATTGAGCTATGGCTGGTGTTACTGTGACTTGTTATGATTAACCAAAGTATTATTTTCACTGCAAAGCAATGTTCCCAGCACAAGGATACTTGCAAGACCTGTGAAAGCTTTCAAGCCCCAAGAACATTTGGGGTGTTTTAGAGACATAGAGCCACCCCACTCAATGCATGGGAATCCAGGAAAAGCCTCTTTTTGGCAGCTGCCAGTGACGTGGGATCCCGAGCCCTGACTGAAAGATGGTGTAGGCTTTCCAGGACGTACAAGGTTCGTTAAATGTTGACACAACATTGTTTCTCCAACCACTGAGGTGCTTTTGGAAAAGCTGCCCTAGAGTATGTTTCTGCTGAGTCAGTGGTTAAATCAAGATTCAAACTACAGATCATACTCTGGCAGAAGAAATATTTCAGGATTTCATGTGATATTTAAATAAACTTACATCTGCAAGAAAGTCTTCAGACGTGTTATAATCCTGTTACAGTAATCATTAAATAAATATTTATCTACTTGAAACAGGAAAGCTGAAACAGCTGTAATATTATGAATAGAAATACATGTGAAAGCTTGCTCATTCAGTTAACAACAGCACCAGGGTTTATGGCTAGCCTAGTGTAAATGACTGCACTAGATATGAATAACCTCAATAAATATGAGGCTCTGGTTTGTTCTCAGCTGCACTGTTATAAATCCAAACTATTTCCCTGCTAGCAGAGGAACTACCCACACCACTGTACTGGAAATTTCCCCCCTGCAGCAGGGTGCAGAGTGGAGTGTGTCCCCAGCCATGCCTCCTTCTTAGAGGGTCCCCGCCCGGGAGCAGACAGGCTTCAGGCCCAGGGGCAGTACCAGCATCTGCCCCCAGTTGTCAGCTTCCTAACTTCCAAATGTCCCATGTCCGCCAGCCAGGGGGGGCCGGTTGTGCCAGGGGAAGCCAGACCTGTGCCTTGAAAGGCTTCTCTAACCTTGGCGTGGGTGGGTACAGTGTGGCGCCCGTAGGCTCGGGCAGTTCTCCTGCCTGGGAGAGAGTGACCAGGGTTAGCACCATTTGTTATTGCTGTTATTTCCCTTGTACATGGTAAAGAGCAGAGGATTCGTCTGAAGAGAAGAACTCAGAGTTGGAATGATTGGTTTGCTCTTGACAGATTAAAAAAATGGATAGATAAGCCTCTGAGGTCGATGTTTTTGATAATATATTTCTTTTCATTTGAACCCAACTATATGTTCAGCTGCAGCAGTGTTTTATTATAGGAATGTATTCTTATTTTAAATCAGCAGTTTAATTATATGAATAAATATTTCTATAAATTTGTTTTCAAACCTGATGGTTTTACTCCGTGTCCCTACTCTTGTGTGATGAAAAATCGTGAATAATTGTTGCCTGTCCGTCTTCTCTGTGCCACTCCTGATTTTATGGGCCTCTGTCATATCACATCTCTCAGCTGGGGATCTATCCAAGTATTAGTTTATGTAGTTTCCCATTGCATGGAAATTACTTTCTCCTCCCTCTTGGCTTTCATTTTCTCTCTGGTTCTAGTATGTCTATTTTGGGATGGGAGGACAAAAACTATGCATGCACAAGACAGAAGTGCCTCATGGATTGGCACAGGAGTAGGAAGACTTTTTATTTTGTTCATTCCAAATGAATCACAAAGTGTCTGATCGAGCACCTTGGCTCAGTGCAGCTCTGTGTGAAGGAAGAGATGAGGAAGTCGCTCAAAAGCATATTGGGAAGGAGGAGCGTCTCTCTGAAAGTCATGCTGCCATCTGGAAGCTTTCCTGTAGCCAGTTAGGTGCCATCTTTCCCAAAGATTCATGAGTAGCCTAACTCTTTCTAAAAATCTGATATGGTTTCTAGCTTAATCCGGAATTTTAGAATAACAAAACCTGGTATAACATGGGAAACCCATGGAGAATCTCACAGAAATGTTAGCTGTACAGCAAGAGTGTGTCGGGCTGGAAAAGGGTGCAGGAGAAAGCTGGAACTTCATCTGCTTCCACTGTTCAAGCTTTTGCTCACCCTCATGCTCAAACATTGCCCTCCTCAACTCAGACTAGCAAACTCTCCCTTGTGGAATGACAGATGACACAAAAACCTCATGCACCAGTTCAGTCCTGTGTTTTGTCTTGATTTTCATTTTCAGATGAGCTGGTTTTGCTGTGCATTTTCATAATCAGGAAATTATGTGGACACACAAAAGGGAAGGGAAGAAGAGGGCACTTTGCCAGGGAAGGGACACAGCTTGTCGGAACAAGCACTTTGGTAGCATATCCAAAGCCACAAATTGGCTCTTTTTGTCCCCTCTGTCTTTTTCATGTCTGCTTCAAATCAATCATAGTTTGATATTTCTCAAATAAATGGAAGAAAATCCAGAGCCTCATTATTTTACTTCTTCCGTTTCACAACACTCTGCTCATTTTCTCCATCTGAATTGAACCAGTGACAGAGGACAGGGGACCTGATTTTTCCCTTTACGCAAGTTTTTGTCAGGAGTAACTGTTCTGGGATGATTTGTGTTTGTATGTTGGGGAATCTCAGAGAAGTATGAGATGTTTAGTAAGTGCAAAAAATCACTCCTTTAGTTTCCTGAGTTGCTGATATTACAGTTGTCAAAATACTGCGTGGTTTGCTATGGTTTTGCAATCAAGTGCTTACGTTAAGCCTTGCGTGTTTTAATGATGTCCTTCAGAAAATTCAGCTCTCTATCCTGTGTGATTTGTTCTGAACAGAAACAGTATTTAGTACCTTAAAATAATTGCCTTGAGAGGACTGGAAGTCCTAGAGCATGTGCAGACTTAGTTCAGTCCCTCTCAAGTCAGCCAAGCAAATTCAAAAGTAACAGGAGCAGCATTCTGAGTAATCACCGCTTTCTGCTTGAAATCTCACATAGGCCAGCGTGACAGGGTGTAGGAGGAATACTAAATAAACTGTTAATCCCAGACTTGGCAAGAACTTGCTGAGCATACCTGCCTCACTGTGGTCTTTCAGCATATAGCAGGCATCAGCACATCCAGTAAAAGCTAAACTGGGTCAACTGGGAGAAAAGCAACTGCAAAAAAAAAAGAAATTGGTGTAATCCAGGTCATTTCCACTGCAAGATTTAAGAGCCAAGTGTATCAAAGGGAAAGCAAAGCAGCAGAAATGCTGTAAGGATATTGGCTTTGCTAGTGTGTTATCAAAGTTCATGCTGTACTTTCACACCAACATTTGTCCAGAGAAGAACAGGACTCTACAAATCTTGAAGAATCATATGTACCAATTTCAGAAGTGAAAAGGAGGGGCAGCTTCAGCTGGCACTGTGTTAAACTAGTGGTGGTTGTTGATAGCTCACTTAAGTGAAGGAAGACACTGGAAATGCCTAGGTTTTTTGATGCAGGGTGTGTGCAGAGTGGGAAATGCCATCTGTTGTGGGACTCTCTACACAGACACGGCTAACCCTGTACAGGAAACTAAAGAGTTACAGTTAAGAGCATAATACCCAAAACTGCTAGCAAATTTTGCCAAAATGGGTAATTTTTCTAGGAGTGGTGGTGTGCCTGCAAGGAGACACAAGACCGTTGCTTAGTAGGACTTCTCCTGGGAGGTCCTTGCTGTAATGTTTGCCGTCTGTGCTGCTTGGCTTTGGCGTTATCTTCGTCTGCTCCTGCTTCCCTTGCACTACTGTGCCAATGTCAGCCTGAGATTAGATTTTCTGAGTGAGAGATGCTTCAATGTGTCTCTGGAAACTCAGCTAAACAAGCCTCTTGTTTCTTTGGCTCTTCGTAGCCTAAATGCAATCAATCCAGTGAATGCAAACTCACCTGTGGCATTTTGTATCCCCAACTGGTATGCAGGATAGGAATGATTCTATAATTGTGTGTAGCAATAGCTTTTGAATCAGTTGGCAAATTTGCCTAAAATTTTTGCCTTTGAATGAGACTTTTGATGAGAGTACCTGACATTACCTGGTTGCATATCTGTGTGTAGTCTCTGTCTGATTTTTGCCAAACGCACACAAAATATGCCTCTCATTTTTTAGTACATTTCTTACAAGAAGGAAGTATTTTTCTCAAAAATTTCAGTTACATTTCATTGCTCTTCACCCTATGGTAAAGTCATCTTACATTAGGAAACAAGTAGCTCCTACTGACGTATGCAGTATAATTTCTGCTTGTCTGCTTTATTAGCCAGGGTGCTATTTTGCAGTATACAGTACATGCAGTATGTATTCCAGATCCCTGAGGCGCTTGTGCTTGGCGTCCTTCCTGCTCTGAAATCTGTGCTGCCACTTCCTTGTTGCTGAGACCACCAACAGACAGGATCTGGGAGTCCAAAATGCAGTGGTTTAAGACACTACTGGCACTCAGGTCCAACCCACCTTTCTGCCAACATAGACAGGGCCAAATAATATGAAATCTGTACCTCAGCCAGCCTGTTTCACAGACCATATATTTGCTGAGGCATCAAGCAGAGGGCCATGGAGCAGACAGCTGGTATTGGTATCATCTTCAGTCACTTCATCTAAATCTGTCAGATCTCTCTTGACTCTGTCCTTGGTTATTCATGCTAAATAGCTTAAGGTAACATGATATGCTGCTGGTTTTTCTGCACTATTGAGAAGCCACAATGCTTGTCTGTGGGGTCCCAAAGAAACTCCAGTTTTCAGAGATAGCTCCATATAAAGGAATTCAGTCATAGCCAGCGTGGTTTAACTAATCAGCTGCAACAAAAATTTAATCTCATCAATTTTCTCTCTGAATATATTTATAAGCTAGAAGGCACTACCTGCATGCCCTATCACTTGCATAGCAAAGGATATAGACTCTCAGCCTGTTTTATTACTAACTTACTTGATAAATATCTCTACATATGAGAATATCTCTATATAAGAGAATATCTGTCTATCTATCTATGTATCTATAAAAGAGAAAAACATCTAATTTGATGATGTTTAGAAAATTTCAAGGGGTGGAGAATCCATCAGCTCCTTTGGTTGATGGTTCCAACAATTACCTACACTTTCTGCTATGGGCATGGACCTTGTTTCTCATTTCAATTAATCTGGCTTTAACTTTCAGCTTTTGGCTTACATTATCTTGGTCTCTGCTAGTGTATAGGACCACTTGGTAACTGTATTTTTTCCTTTTTCAGGTTCTAATGCAGCATAAATTCTAGTAACTTCTTAATTTTACGTCTAACAAGATTACAAAATTAAACTGTGAGCTCCCTTCCCTTCTTCGACACTTTTTCTTCCCAATATCTCTTATTTCTGTCCTCCTGTATATAGAACACCATAAGAAGTACAAAACAGCAAATCACAACTAGTACAAAATGCAGGACATTCTAAATGATGCGTAGTCTAAAGATGCCTTGTCTATTCCCCAATTAAATACAGACTGGCAGAGAACAATTTTGTAACCCTGCTAATGCCGCTGTTGCAATCATAGATGCTGCTGGTTTAGGAGGGCTCTGGGGAGTGCACAAGACCACGCTGTCACTTTCCTGGTCACGTTAATGGTGAGGAAGTTGTGTGGAAAACCTTGGAGCAGAGAGAGCTTGAGAGAATATTGCCCAGACTTTGCCACTGAGCCCTGTGTCCCCTGGCAGGCTTTCTGATGCTGTGGCCTGGCTAATATGTGATCACCGATCTTACAGGAAGGGAGGAAACATATTAAAAGAATAATAATTGGAATAAAATTAAAGACTTGGGATTTTGAGTGTACTGTGTTATGTTTAATTAGAGGTCTCTCTTTGGAATTTCGCTTTAGATTAAACTTTTGATGAAAGGTGTTTTTAAGATGTCTATTGGATTTTTCTGACTTTTATAAGGCATCCCTGAAGAACTTGTAAAGATATCATAGAGTTTAGCTTCTGCTTTCCCTAGAAGGCAAGTCCTATGTGTATACCCTGTAAGTGTAGTCCAAAACTGAAACAATATTCAGATAAATTCTCGTTGCCATCTTGCTTATAGACTAATGCACTTCTGTTACCCCAAAGAGTTTAGATGGAGTAATGACCTCTAAAGCTCTCATTGCTTTCCTGCACATTCAACTTGCTTTTCTGAATTTCTGAAATTTTTTTCATTATTTGAAAAGACTGCTTATTCGTATTGGACCAGTAAAGGAAGTTTCCATGATGAAGTACTCTGTTCATACGCATTCATCATCTGTATGGCTGGAATAACTCCAGGCAAAAGGATACTGTGGAGGAAGAGTTCTTGAAAATGTGAAACTGAAGTAGTCCACACTGAAGTGTCATGGTTAGCTGTATCCTTGCAGATGTCCACAGTACAACTAGGAGACATTCACTAGGCTTCCAAAATCCTGTCTGGGCCTTTATTGAGCTGAATATAAATGCTGAGTGAGTTCTCTAGGGGAGTCTCTTGTGATTATTCCAGAGTTCCATCCAGGAGACAGTAGAAGAAAAAATATAGCCAAAGCCATAGCGAATGACTTTGGGCTGCCACATCTGCCCAGTGCCTGCCTGGCCTGCTGTTTGAGTAGCAGCAGACAGGAAAAGAAGATACATGGAGCATATTTGTCTTGTAGTGGCCTCCGACAAACCACTCTCCCGTCAACCTTGCTATGGCTCTGGTTCTGTAAGGCTGATGAGAAAATGCTTGGACTGTTATGAGAAAACAGAGAATTGCAGGGTTCCTTCCTTGTAGTTCAGGAGAATCCCCAAAGGTTTTGCATAGCTGGGTGCACATGCTGATCCTCTTTATCAACCTACTTGCTACGCTACTGACCATGTTTTTAAGACCGTTAAATGTATAATGACGCACAAGCTATAGCAATTTAATTGCAAACCCCCAAAACCACCAAAGTAAAACTCATATAATGCCTTATTTTACTTTCCAGCAGGGAAAAGCAACATCTGCATTACTTCCCTACTTTTTGAAAAGACAAGTTTTCTGCAAGCTTTTTTCAACACCAGCAGTTCAATGGCTGACAGACATTTATGCAAGTAAGACCCATTTTGGGCTTATTCTCTAGAAGCTTCCCTTGTGATTTCATTGACAAATGCACTTGCAATGGTTCCACAGGTTTTCCCTGGAAGGGCACAGAAATTGGTAACTTCAAAACAGGAGGTGAGAAGGCTATGTTCGAGCTATGCTGTGGTTGATTTCAGTGAGGTTTTTTTTCACTAGTGTGATAGAAGCAGACATTGGAGACCGCTCAGGATTGAACTCAACCCGCGTGCCTGGCTTGAGTGCTGGTGGCAGTAGTTAGATCATCTGCATTTCTTGCTTGACACAGCTGCAGTTCCTGCTGTCCCTGTAATACTGCTTCTCGTCTGTGGGTTACAAGGCTTGTCAAAAGGAGTGGGGAAACAGATGGGTCAGAAATTGGCTCCCTTTAAGAAGTCATTACCTGTGTCCATGGAAAGGGATTGGCAACACTACCAGCTATCTGCTGTCCTCACCACTTTGGTATTTAGGGTTCAGCTGTAATTTGAAGCTCAGCATGCACATATGAATGTTTGAGAACACGCACGGAAATTCCCATCACAGGCATGTTCCTCATATACCTCTCATATTTTGGTGACACTGTCATTTGACTTACAAAAAAGGAGGCCAGGAACAGCCCTTACCAGTAGAAGCCAGATTTTTCCTAGTGGGAACGACGAACTGAAGGAGATTATTTTGTAAGCCATCTCTTCTCCCATTACAACTTGTTAAGATCACTTCTTCCCCAAGGATTGTGCAACGTTGAGTGTCTCTGTTGAACAACAACTTGCTTGTGAGTGCCAGAAATGAGGTTAAACCTGTAACTGAAATTTTTTGTAATGAGCCGTTACATATTCCCCTTGTGGGATTAAAAGACCAAGACTTTAAACCCCTGGAGTACCCTGGAGTGTTATCTGTTGTGAACACCCTCAATCTTCCCATCCCAGTGGTTTCCCAAGACATTATAGGAAAGGGATCACAACCTCCCTTCAGTTCCTTCTACTCATAAAATCCCTAAAATTCCGAAGTAAGTTAGAGCTTGGATGTGGATGGTCTCATCTTGACACATTTAAATTATAGGTATCTTTCATTTCTTCTTTAGATGTTCCCTGCGTTTTCTGTAGCACAAGAGTTTAGCACACAGCACAATCCTTGGAAAGAGCTGTGTACCGTTATGTGAACAGTACTATGACTATTTCTAGGCGACTGGTGCAAAAACAACTCAGTGAGGAATAACGGTGACTAAAAGCACAGTTATTACTTCATGTAGCATTGGTGTAACAGGATAGGAGGAAGGCAGGCTTAAAGCATGTTGTGCATCTTCTCAGGCTTGAAAGAAACAAGGCAAATCTGTGACCACCACATGTTTAAGAGAGTGGACATGAGAGGCATTGCATTATATTAATAACTTCTGGAAGTGCAGCATGTGGGAGCTTGGTATTAACTTTAATAGGAGAGAACGCAAATTCCCTATCTTTACTCAGATATTTACAGGCAGTAAAGTCATGATATTATCAAAGAGGCAAGCACAGAGAGAAATGTGGGCAAGAAAGCCTGTGAGAGATTCCACAAAGGGTAAACTATTTATGGATCTTTTTAGGTTTAAAAAATGGTGCTGAAAGGGATTTATCTCTTTATTTCCTGCTCAACTTTTACACCAAAAATAGATCTTCCCTATATCATAATGCTGTTGAAAACCAATGAATTTACTTCTTGTAGGAGGCAAGACACTAAAAACAGCCACATGAGCAGCAATGCAATATTTAGCTGGATTGTTTACTATTCACTGGTGTTTGTTTTTGCAAATAACTATTTAACTAGTGTGGCTCTTCGGAGAAAGAAATGCTTTGTTAAAGTACCAGTGCTGCATTCAAGCACATACCGTTTCAAAGCTGAAAAACATTCTCCAGAAAAAAACCCCAAGGATGATTAAATTTAATGCTGACATTTATAAGGTAAAAACTATGCAATTCAAAAATTCTTACCGAAAGCAAACAAATCTGTCCTTAGACTTACTAGTTCACATATCCTAAGAAAGTAACAACAACAAGCTCTAGACTCAGTGTTTAAAAAGTCCTTTGCAGATGACGAGAGACATATGGGGAGCTTTGTCAAATGTAGCAATGCCTTCAAAACTGTTGGGTGAGGTGAGGGGCCTAACAACACGCTAGCTATGAGGAGCAATCCTCTACCGAACTTACTATCCACGTTCCTAGTTGTGTAACGCGGTATTTGCTCATTTTGCTGCTGGGGTCAGGAGTCACTCGGAGCCAAGGAGCCTGACAAACACCTGCTTTTTCCAGGCCTGTGCTGGAAACAGACTGTCACCCCAAAGCCCCAACATCTGCTCTGTGCAGAGGAACAGTTGTGGCGCTTGCTTGGTGCCAGAGCCTCTTAAAGGCACATTTCCCTGCGAAACGGTGGAGCCTGGCAGCCCATGTGGCAGCAGAAGTATTTGGGTCAGGTTTTGGAAAGGGAAGGTTGACTTCCAGTGATTTAATAGGGATTTACTTCTCAGCTTTTTCTGTGCTTCCTAAAAAATGAAGTATGCGTATAGTAAGATTGAATTGACTTGGCTTTTGGGGGTTTTTTGCCCTGTGTTTTTCAATAGAGCAGCCCAGAAACAGGTCATGCAATCTGCTGGAAATGTGTCTTTCATCACAGAATCACAAAATAATTTAGGTTGGAAGGAGACTTTGGAGGGCATCTGGTCCATCTCCTCACTCAGAGCGGGGGCAAGTTTGAACTCGGATCTACCTGAGAAGGGAAATCAAGTGTTCTGGGGAGGAAAAACCTTAAATATGAGAGCTGCACCTGCAACAGCTTTTTCTGTACTGTGCCTAATTCTCAGAGCCCCGGGCGACTGGGCTGCTAGAGCATTATCTGTTCCAACAAAACCCACTGGTAAGTGAATTACAAAGGCCTCCTGTTGTAACTCGCTTTGCTAATCCTCAAACAACTTCAAATTGATTATCTTGGCCTACTCTGGGTAAGACAGAAAAATAGGTCCAAATATAATTGAGGCTTCGTTACAAATTGGAGTACTAATGACAGTCATGCAGATATGGGACACATTACATATTTTACCTTCATTAAATGATAATACTATTTTACATTGTGCGCTAAAACTTTGGGAAAAACAGGATGTAATTGCAAAGTAATATATCCAAATAACAGAGCAGATTATAAGGCTACTAAAAATGACTCTTACTAACATTCAGATAATGTCCTGGGAGAAAATTGTTTATACCCTCCTTTAATAGAAAACGTCCGTATGAAATACACTAGAGCCTGAAATATCAGATTATTAACGATTGTCACAGGAGGATTTAAGCACATAATTGTCTCCTTTAATTTAATTTTAATGGGGAAAAACAAGAGCGCGCTGCAGCTGCGGCCCGACGGGAGAGGCAGAGACCCATCTGTCAGCGGAAAGTGTCCGAGGCACTCGGTGTGTGTGAGAGATTGAACCCCTCACTCAGGAACGAAGGCCCTGAGGCAGTAATACCGGGATCACGACCCTCTCCCCCGCGCACCGCCTGGCCGGTGCCGCTGAGGTAAGCCCGCCCGGCTCCCCCTGCTCGGCAGGCGGTCTTCCCGCCACGCTAAGGCAAGCAGGGCCGGCGGGGCTGGAGGTCGCGCCTGCCC